>JALPCB010000222.1:0-29837 GCA_026538395.1 Cryptococcus sp. GC_Crypt_3
GAGCTGGGCCGTGGGGACGTCGGATTGTCTATCGGACTGGACGTCATGGTGGATCTCACGAAGCCTTGTGATCAGATAGCTGAGATGAGAATATGGATACAATGGGTCATAGTCTATAAACAAGATAATTTACTACTAGTAAATAAGACGAAGCTAAGATGATAAGATACTGCCTACGGAGGAGAAGAAGCAATCGGGCTGGACATAATCTCTGCATCTCATCCACACGGCCTTCCCGCCTCCTGACCCTCCTCCTTGCATTCACATGTCTGCGTGACTAGCTCTCGGGCTACAGCCCCGCTTCCACCTTGTCCTCGTCCGCAGCCTTTTCGTCATAGTGCACGGGCGCTTGCTCGGCGTGGTCCTGCAGCATGGCCGCGACTTCGGCCTTGTTTGGTACCCACCTATACCAGTGATAGTTAGCTTCACCCAGTCTCTCGATGTGGTGAGGATGTTGAAGATACTTACGTCTCTTCGTACTCCCACCATTCGCGCAGTTGGCCCTGGCTCCACGCCTTGAGTGCAAGTGCGAGCATGACCGTGGGATTCGTCACGAACATCAAATAGAATTCCAAGGGTTCGCCTTGTGTCATTCTCTGAAAGGCCGGCCTGAATACGTGTGCGGAGCCGATGACAACGCTGAGGGCGATCAAGCCCGCGCGGTAGAGTGGCGCGGAGAAACGAGGAGCGGACGCGGGCACGCGGACCGGCTCAGAGGTGCGTAAGCGGATCGGAGCCGAGCGCGAGCGCCAGTAATCATATCGATAAGTCATCGCGAGCATGATGCCTGGGCCGACGGTAGGCATCCCGTGTATAGCCACGGACATGATGGACATAATCCAATCGGAAGGCGAAGCTACGCCGCGACTGGGATGGTTGGGCGCTCGGTCCATATCCACGTTGGTGAACAGTTTCATACCGATCATGACGATCGCTGTGAGCGTCGGTACGGCGGTCTGTATCGACAACGCATCAGCGCGTACTTTCATGAGTAGGATACAACATAGGATGGGAGAGAGTTGGAGCTCACGATAAACCCCAGAATGAACTGCACCACTCTCTTCATCCTCATCTTGGGCATGCCCGTGAAAGCTATGAGAATAGTGGACCAGCCCGCCGAGCCAAGAGATTGTAGTCCCGTATAACCATAGTACGACGCCACAAAGATCGCCAAGGTCGTAGTGATAGCTACGGCGGTCCGCGTGTGTTCGCGCCAGTTGTAAGGCGGCTTCGAATCAAGCGGTTCCGTCTTGATCTCCAGGGCGGATTCAGGCTTCTCGCGATGGTACACTACAGTCGCCGCATCGGGCACCAGGGCCGTCGACACCTAAAAGTAACAAGTATACGTCAGACGTCAATGCAGGTATATATGGTTATTGCGACTACGGGATGCACGCACGGTCCCGATGCACAAGGTCGTGAGGGCAAAGACGGCCGTGCCCCAGAACACATTGAGAAACGACCTCGATGAGATCCGGGGCAGCCCAAAGCATATGAAGAGCTGGCCTCCGATTTGCGCGAACAAGATTGCGAGCTGCTTGAGCGCATGTCGAGTGGTGAACCGCCTCCATCCCTTGATCGGCGGTGGGGCAGCAGGAGTCTCCTTCTTCTCTCCCTCGCTGATCGTGGCCGGAGGCAAGAGTTGCGAGATCGCCGTCCATCGCTGTATTCGTATGCGGACAATCAGCGGACCGACGTACGGAAGAACGAGAAAATACGGGGGACCAAGCAAAAAGGATGGTACTGAACATACCTTGAGCCTGAGACGGGACGCAACGACGATGCCCATCAGGCATAGCGCAGATGCGAGCGGACTGCTGAGCGCATTAATCCCACTGTTACCAATCATTGTACTTGGTTTCTCGACTGATCAGCCTTGAGTAATAGGGAAGAGAGTGAGATGAGAGCGAGCGAATACATTATGAATCCATCGAGATGGAGATACGGAGTAGATGCATGTGGAGCGGTGCTGTACGCTAACGCCGTGTGCTGTGCTCGGCACCACATGTACGGGAGGCAGTGGCGGAGTAAAGTAAAGCTTCTTTGAGGGATTTATGACATATGTCCAGCGAGCCCTTAAACCTTATAATGCATATACTGTATATCTATGACCTAATGACCTAATGTCTAACGGTATTTCACACAATGGTCCGAGGCATCGCTCATCCAAGCGGGGCCTTGACCTTGGCGTCATCATCACTGTAAACAAGGAAATAATGAGCAGCATAAGACAAACAGATAGCGGTCAGGGGCGTAGACCCGCACTCACGTTTCTTCGTACGCCCACCATTCTCGCAGTCTTCCATGATACCATGCCGTGCCTACCGTGATAGCTGCCGTTATGGGTGTCGTGCCAAACGCTACGATAAAAGGTACGCGGACCATGAAAGGATGGTCCAGCGGTAAGAAGCATGGGAGAACATCGAACCCTACGAGCAGGATGGTGGAGATGGATAGCATCGCGGCGGTGAAGATGGGACGAGGAAAGGTCGTGCGTTGTACTGGCGACACGAAGGCGTCTGTGCTGCCGCCTTTAGGCGTCCATGTTGGTATTCGGGATAGTGATTTGTGGAATGAATGCTCAAATCGCAAAGTAACGACGGTCTATTCCGCGTATCGTTGAAAGATTGGATCGAGCGAGGAACAGCAGTAGAAATTTAGCGTCCACGCTCGTGCTAAGCCGGTAGACTCACGAAGCTTCCTGCAAAGAGGATCGGGAATGCCCTTACCATAGCGGTTGACACGTCGCTCATCCATGCGCTTCTGCGGAGGTGGTCATTGCTCTTGGGAGAGACGGGCACTTGGCCGTTCAAGGGCTCTAGGGAGTCGGGTTGGGATGGAGATTTGTCCGGGAGAGCAAGCGACAGCACGATGAGCACGGTCTGGCAGTGGAACGGAGTAAACAAGTCCAAAAATCAGCTGACTGACAGTATGGCATCTAGCAAGCCATGCAAGCCAAGCAAGTGAAGCAAGGCAGAGCTCACGCTGAAAAGCACCATCCCGACGAACACCACAGCTGTAGCCGCGTATCCGCGGTGCAGGAGCGGTAGAAGCGTCATGACCAAAGCGGCGGAGAAGAGGGGCGTGAGGGAGTTGTTTCCGCTTCGAGCCAGAAGTATGATCGTGCAAGAGAGTACGAGCGCCGCGCAGAGACGCGATCTGTGCCCGGCACTGTATATGCCCGACGATGCCTTATAAGCAAGAAGACTTTAGCCAAGTCCCATCACCCTGATGCAAGTCGAGTCGGACAGATAGACGACTTCGAGCTGACGTACCACCGTGAAACACCATGTCATAGTCATCCCTATCGCAGTGGCCCAGAATGCGTCCATCACGGCTTGTGATTTGATCAGGGGCAGACCATAGTTCGTAAGTAGCGACAGTGCTGAAGAAGCTAAAGATAGAGTTACAGGCGAGGAGAGCAGATTCCGCCATCGCCCTTGACGTTGTTGCTCTTGTTGATGCGGAGGGACAACGTCTCGCTGCAAGACCGAACACCGACTTCATCAGTCTGCTTTCCGACGTATCGAGGTAGGCACGATCCAGCACTCACCTCTTTGACCCCTTGCTCAGCGGCAAGATACAGTCCGGTAAGAGCCGCGATGTCCTGTAGTAGCGGAACGAATGGGTTCACCAATGTGTTGAAAGACATTCTGATTCGTAGATACTTGTAGCTTATCGTCGTTTCCGCACAGGTCTGTGCCTAGAGACAGAATAGTCAGCAGTGTTGATGTCGTCTGACAGTCGATTCGTAGATGTCTGAGTAGCTGATTAGATATCGAGAACATGAACTCAGCAGGAACAACTGAATTGTGTTTCAAGGCTTATCCGCAGGTACGGGCAAGGGGTGTGAACCAACATCGGTTATTTCCGGATTCAATCCAATCTCGGTCGGACTCTTCATATCATGTCATCTCGCTCATACCATACCACAGATATCATGACTACAACAGTACACAAAGAATGATACGATGCAGAACAGGATGGAGAACGCTTGATTATGCCTAAAGTTACACTATGCAGGGTATGTATAATCCTCCTCAATCCACTGATAGATCACCTCCTCCGCTCAGCTTTCATCCTCGCCGCCTGCCTCTTTCGCCGATGGAACATGATGAGCGCGACGACTTTAACATATCGCTTGTTGACGCTGCGCAGGAACGATCGTGCGTCCTGCGTGGACGGCGCGCCAGTCTGGTGGTTGCGCAGAGGGACATTGCCGAACAGGGGGAAAACGACGCTTGATTGCTGTGGTCTTTCTTCACCGGAGACTTCCCCTTCATCATTCTCATTCTCGTCTGGAACAGCTAGAGGGACCCAGGCGCGTCTTGCTCGCGCATCCTCCAATTGACCATAGGCATGATCCATTACCGATATCGTCAATAGCGAAGGACGCCAGAGCAGATCGCTCGGTCGCCATTTCTGAAGCAGGCGCAAATTCAGCACCGAAGCGTCCTCTGTCGACTTTGCTTCCGGAGTGAATGGCGATCGCTGGCGGTTGCGATCACGACGATTCGGCGGGCTGAAAGTCGGTTCGACGGGCAAGTCGGCAACGAACAAAGCGTCTTCCGCTGGCGAAGCTGTATCGGTACTTTCGTCCAGCTCCAGACTCGGATCGGCCGCAGCCACGGCGGGCTTCACCTCGATCTCGCTCAATGGCGGCAATCTGGCATTCTCCGTTTCTCTCAACGCTTCGTGGTGTCGACTGGTCACTTCGCCGTACCGCTTCAGCAGCACTTCCTGGATGATCATGAATGCGCCTTCGATATCACCGGTTCGCGCAAGTGCGACCGCGAGCTGATTGTAGTTGGCAGCGTCAAATCCGAATCCGGCAAGTTGTACGTCCTCCCAGACCTTTTTCACGTCATAGTATCGTCCAGCGGTAGAGAGGGTATCGAGAGCGATGGAGAGCGGGATGCATAACGCGTTGTCATTGCTCCTGCTCGGCTGGACCACATGATCGTCGTCACCCTCGTCAGAGTCACGCTTGCGGAACGAGGTCGTGTCGAGAGCAAACTGGTATGCCTTTTTCCACGTCTCATACGCATTGTCAACATCTCCTGCACGTCGGTAGACATCCATGAGTTGAGTATACATGTGTATGCTCGACTCTTGTCCGCCGTCTGAAGCCAAGACGAAGTAGGTATGAGCCGCGTCCCAATTTTGCGATTTTCCGTGCGCAACGACAAGCGGGCTGAACAGATTCTGGTTCGAGAGTGCACGCATGTGTCGCCTGTCACCCGTTCGACCTTCCTTGGCAAGATTGTGCACTGTCATGGCAAAGTCGTGAGCTTGTTCGAGTGATCGTTCGCCTCCTGTTCCAGTGAAAGACCCAATGATCATGCCATAGGTGACACTGGTAGGCAAGATCTGCCGCTTGAGCATCTCGTCGTAGACCAATCGAGCGCTCATGCCGTCGTTTTGTCGCATATAGCCGTGAAGAAGAATCGAAAGTGTAAACGCATCCGGAGCCTGGCCCTGCCTCTCCTTTGCACGTTCGTCCATTTCTTCGTAAAGGTCTCTGGCCAAGTCCATGTTCCCACTGTCGCAAGCAGATTGTATGACCAAAGCCCAGATCCTTGGCAGGGGTCGTGGAAGTTTCCTGAAGAGCGCAATGACATGCTCGGTTGGTGTGGACAGTTGCACCAAGGCCTTGATGATCGCCGAAAGGACGGATCCGCTCATGCGCGTGACCTCTGGCAGATTTCTCCACCGCTTTGCAGCTTTTGCCCAATCGCCAGCCTCCACTTCGGCATTGATGATAGCCGCATGCGCGATGGAATCAGGCTCGATACCAGCGTCGACCATGGCGCGGAAAACGTTGTTCGCGTTGACTGGATCACGTCGGTGAGCGAAGAGGGAGATGAGTGTGGTGTATGACGCGACGGTAGGTTGTAGCCCAGAATCGAGCAGCTGATCGAAAAGAGCTACAGCGGCTGGAACGTTGATTTGATCGGCGTAAAGCTGTAAGAGCGCGTTGAAAGGGTACAATCGAGGTTGAACAGCGTTGATCTGAGCGAGCAGCCCTGCGGCGGCTGGCGCGTCGTTAGCGTTGATGTGCGCTGTGAAGAGGACTTCGAGTGCCTCGGGATATTTGTGAAAATCGTCCCCTAGGCGCAACTGCAACGCAGCGACCGTCTTGTCCACTCTGCCATGATACGCATTCGTGCCAGCAAGAGCAAGTCGATCCCTCAGCGTCGGGGTAAAGCGCGTGCAAATCTCATCGTAAAGCTGCTGTTCCTCCTCGACCCATTCCCCTCGTTGCGCCAATAACATTGCGCGAAAAAGCGCAGTGTAAGTCAAGAACCCATCCGGCCAATCGGTTCGTATGCGGCCGAGCAGAACTCTGGCGTCTGATTGCGACTCGGCGAATATGTGGCGACACAGGTGGACGGCCGCTTCGGCTGGGACGCGATGACCCTTCTCTTTGAGCGCGGTGTATACGGCGACTGCCTGATGACAAGTGTTGCGAGATCTCGAGTTCGCGACGAAGAGCAGACTGCCAAGCCAGCGCGTACGGACGCTTGGGTCCTTCTCGAACTCTTCAACCCACCATTGCGCGGGGTTCTCGATCCTCGTCAACGCTGCAAAGCAGATACTGACAAGGAGGCGAGGTGAGAGTGCCGAAGTATTCTCCTTGGTTGAGCTGATGAGGAGATGGCGGAAGTCGACGGAGGAGTGGCGGACGAGGTCGACGATATCGTCGCTCCGCTCGACGGCCAAGAGAGCTTGTTCGTATTCCTGGAACAGTGCGAGATCGAGAGTGGGATAAGGCAGGACCGGTCGATCCTTGATCGCGATCTGATAGACCGCCTTGTTGACAGCTTTGATCATCTCCTGCTTCGCATCCTCGTAAGCGCCGACTTTGGCGTAGACCACGGCGGAAATAGCGTTGATGAGCGTGTGGGATTTGAGGGGCGACGAGATATCTCGCGCTTGATCGAGGGCAGCTTCGGCTCTGTGCTCTTCGCCACCGTGGAACAGGGCATATGCTCTGATAGCGCCGGCCAGCTGCGGAGCTGCCTTTTGTCTGATGGTCGCATGATCGACGTTTTCCAGGAACTCTGCGATCTTGCTCTCCAGCCACGCCCATTCGTCCAGCTGCGCCGTATATCTGTACAGATCAAAGATCCTTGCGAGACTGGATAACGCTCCAAGCTTCGTCCCATGCAGTCCTTCCTGCTCAAAAGCCTCTTGGAACTCGGCTGCAGATTGGTACACGCCGTTCTTCAGGCGGAGATACATTGATTGGGGGAGCATGGCCCATTCGTCAGGGTGGAACGCCGGTCGAAAGAACCGTTTGTTCGACGAGAGAGGATCGCGCGGGGAGCGCGAGTAACGGTACGTCGCGGTGGAAGACGAGGCAGAGCTGCCTGCAGGATATCGGTAGGATGTGTACGAGACGTTGGGTCGGTGTTGATGGTGCCCGTGATCGTGATCGTGGTCGTGATCGACAACTTGCACTTGCGCGGCGCTGGAAGAGTAGAAATGCGCGAGACCCGCATGACGCGATGACGGCGGCGGGGGCGGCGGGGTGATGCGCCAAGTAGCTGGAGCTACATGCGATCGTTGCTATTGAGCAAGGTGCAAATGTCAGCTTGATCGGACAAAGGAAGGAAACGGGAGCGTCGCGCCACTGACCTGTCTCTCGATCGACGTGCTTCCGGTGCAATACCGCCTCGACCGAGGAGCAATTGGCGCTTTGGAGCTATCCAAATAGCCATTCTGCACTAAACGCAAGACGTGGGCTGCGGTCGAGCTCGAGCTAGAAGAGGAAGCGCTAGTCGTGGACGCGGCCCGAGCTACAAGAGCTGAAGAGAGGCGAGGGCCCGACATCGACCACGAGCTCCAGCGTGCTTCGGTACTTCGGAAGAAACAGGAAAAGTGTAATGAAGGAAAGTATGGCGAGCTCTGCTATGCGTGATGCGGGGTGCTGGCGATGCCCCTTAGCTCTAGCTGTGCTGTTGAGCAGCTCTTTTAGAGGATGGACTGGATGAAAGAGATGGTATTGGGAAAGAAATCACAAATTAGCAGGTAACTCGTACAAGCTGTTCCAATAAGGACCCGATCTCTGATATTTAAAATATCGCCGCTCCGTTTGGCTGAGAGCATGACCACTACTGCTATAAACCATTACGAGAGATTTGTGGCACTTCTGCTCTTTGCTCTTTGGCCACTACTCACACTTCACTCCCTCATTGATCCATAGTCACAATGGATACAGCATGCATACGTAGATCTCATATGATACAACAGCTCATCGCAATACTCCTGCGCGCCTACGCATGTCCGGATCCCAGTACCTTGACCATCTCCTCGTTCTCCTTTTCAAGCTTACCAAGCTTATCGACGCCTTTGCCCATCTTGTCCAATAACCACTTGGCCCGGTCCTTGATCGCACTGTGTCCACCTATACCTAACCATGATCCGCTAACGCCCAAAGCATCCGATCCGCCTTCCGTCGTGATTGTTTTCAGAGCAGTCAGTTCGCTCTCGCATGCTTTTATATCCGATTCAGCCTTTGATATCAAAGCGGTATTATACTCTATCTGGCATGACGCTTGGAAGACCGGATCTAGGAAGGCAAGCGATATGAGCGCTGTACTCCCCTGCCATCGTATAAGGTAGCCGCAACTCACCGTTGACTAGCGCTTCGAACGCATAGCGGAAGACAGGTTTGCCAGGTCGCACCTTCGATGCCCGTCCATCGATATATGTCACGGAAACAAGCTCGTGCTCTTCAAGCGCTTTCAAACTAGATTCCGCCCCTTTGAACGGGAAGTCTTGCAAAAGCTGAGCGTATGACAGCTGCGCGTCGTACAACATCATCAGCGATATGAACACATATGCGAAAACAGGGCCAGCCAGAGACTCACCTCGCCCTTTTTCGCCAAGCTGGAGACGACCTTCCAAGCCTGCGCTCTACTCCAAGGCAGACTCTTTGCGTCCTCACTATCATCGCCGAAAGCCAACTTCCTCAGCTCGACCACGTTTCGCAAGACAATATCATCCACGGCATCCTGGATCGTCGAGCCCGTTCGGACTTTATACACGAGCGTTTCGAGATCCACCATTCTCCCTCCTAATTTGGCGATTTGTTGGCTATCTTCCGCTGATTGTCCTGCTCCGACCAGAGATGTGCCTGCCGCCGGCTGAGAAGTCGAGGCGGAAGCTGGCGTCGCTGGCGATGCAGGGGGGATGGTCTTGAGCTTTTCGCGTACGTAGCTCAATGCGTTCGCCTCGTCCGCGTCTGCCAAACCAACGTTGTTGAGCGGCTTTGACGGCAGTGCCTTCGTCAGAGCTTTGGTAGCCGTCGCTCCTTCCGTGATCACGATAACGTGAGCTATTTGGTTCTCAACCAAGCTCGCTCCCCATTCAGCCAGAACGTTCCATAGATCGCCTTTGGATGTCTTCTGAGCAAAGTTCTTCAATACCACTATAGGAAGTGACTTGATGGATTCGCTCTCGGCGTCGAGATCAGTCGGGATCAGCGGCTTCCCACCGTTGATTGGTGGCTGAGCGGCTGTGATCGCCGCAAGAGAATCAGCTGTTGGAGGAACAGCCTCTCCGTGTATTGGCGCGTTGTCGTCCATGAGCGGGACAGACGTCGCATCCAGATCGTTCTCGCTAAACGGCTCGTCCCCGACGCCCAATTCGCTCATAGCGCCATTACCCGCGACACAGTCTATTCTCCCATCGTGCCATCCCCCTCGACCGATCAACTCTCTTTGACGCTGTTTGGCAGCTCGCACCTCGACAGCATTCTTCTCGTCCAGGACCTTCTCTTTGTGATCATTCTGCGCGCGGACGGAGACGTCTTTCAAGGCTCCGCCGACGATCTCAAGCATTTGCCTAAGTTGTTGGTCAATCGGTGTGGAGAAGCCTGCTTTCTGACCTATCAGGCCGACCGAAGCGAGATCGATCAAGCCACTGAGGGAGGACATGAACGAGAACACGGGATAGTAGCCTGAGAGCTGTGTCAGCAATGATCCAGGTCACGTAAGATCAACACTTACCAGTCTGATCAGCCAAGGCGCTAAGGAGCGCAGCATCGTTCTTTGCTTTCGCAATCTCAGCGCAGTCAATGGTCATGGATGGCCTAGCAATTCAATCAGTTGATATGACTGCGAGTAGCGATTTCGGACTCACTTCTCCTGCTGCTTGAGAACCCGGCTGACCATATTTTCCTTGCCTGATCCAGGCGGACCAGTGACGGTTATGAAAGTATTTGGATATTCCGTCAACCAAGCTTTCACGTCCCCTTCAGCTTGCGCTCGATCCTTCCAAGCGTCTTTTCCTACAGCTTCCTCAGATTCGCCAGTTGCTGCTGCCGAACCCCGGAGGAAGCCGAATGATGTAGGGATGACGAAGGTTTGACGCAGATCTGTCAAAGTCCTCGTTCATCAGTGATGATGCGCAAGGTTAGGTTGTGACTGCTTACATTTCATTAGGGTGTACTGCTCGATGTCCCAAACGCCTTCCAGCTTGGATCGGACAAAGAATGCTCGAATAGGATCGAAGAACTGATCGCGTGTCAGCAGATCTATCGCTGTAGACCAAATCAAGGTTGGATGGCTTACGGTGTAACTCAGCGTTCCGATCAAAAAGGCGATCACGGGCAAGGCTATTCTCGGGTGACCACTAATCCAGTCTCTGATAGCGTGCGCCTTGAGCGGTCGTTCATAGTAGAGTCGTAGTCTGCTCAAGGTCATGGCTGAAGGAGACGGAGCGCCTGATGTACGCAGAGTGAAATCGGCGGTGTTTGTGGGTGTTGAATAGCCATGGAGCTATATCTGTCGTAAGCACATGATTGGGAAAGCCCGGGGAAGATACACCGATACATACACAGTTGACAGCCGTTGCAGCGGGTTCCAGACGCGAAAAGCCTAAGATGGCAAATCGCAGCGAACCTGCCGGCACTGGAGTAGGAGGTTGGATATCTGCGACTCTGCCATACGGCTGAATTTGGTATGGTCAGTCATTTCAGAGGAAGTAGAGGGGGTGGATTATGCGGAACAGTGCGCTCACGCGGAAGAGGGTGTAGAGCATTTCTTGCGATACGTCGGGACCGTCAAATTCGACTCGAATGCGGCTGGCAGGGAAGCGGTTCATGTCCTGTATACCTTGTGTCAGACAAATAGCTCTCGCATGTGATGGGCGATTCGAAAACGCACCTCTGTCCATTGCCGACCCTTTACTACCCATATCCTGCCACCTCCAGCAGCGGCAAGCACGCCCTTCCTCCCTTCCTCGCTGCCTTTCACCAACATATCTCCTTCCCAATGACCCTCTTGTCCTTGCTCTTGCTCTTGAGTTGCAGATCCAGGTTCGCCTTTGATCTTGGTACTAGTTGACGAATAGAGGGTATGGCCGGGGACGTTCCGTGCGTGACCCCACGCCCAGTTCGACCACCATTGGCCCAACCAGCTTGGCCAGCCGCCGTGCTCCTTGGCACTCGCTTCGAGGAGAGGGATGAAGAGTCTGCCGGGCGAAGTGGTCTTGCCCTTCTGTTCCTCAGGCAACGTCACGCCGTCCACCACTTGTCCCTCGGGTCCAGCGCTGGCCGCACTTGCTGCGTCTGTTGCAGACGATGTCGCAGTTGGATCTGGAGGAGGGGAAGCAGACGGAGGGACGTAGGAGATATGCATAAAGACGCCCCCGTCCTTCCGACTCACTTCGAAGCTCTCCACTCGAAAACCGTGCGAGTCCGCAAGAGCCGCAACGGCAGTCGCGATATCATGTAGTTGTTCCACGAGCGCTTCCTCTCTCAGTTGCGCCCACGGTATACGCATGTCCCAGTACCCCAGGGCGATGGGGAGGACGTTTGAGATGTAGAATGAGGCTGTTTGTCGGGGTGGTTCGGGCGTAGGATGGAGGGATTCTGATGTTGGTGGTATAGGTATCGCTGTTGCTGTTGCAGTCGATGAAGACGCTGCTGGGGAATTTAGCCGTATGGCAGTGCTGGATATACGGGCTAGGGATAGAGGTGTTGCATGCCGCATAGCGACACGCGATCGCAGCGGGTGCTTGAGCGGTGGTAGACGGCGCAGCATGGTGTGTGCTATCCCTCGGATGCAGACTGATGAGAAGGAGTAAGAGCGAGAAAGAGAGAATGAAAGAAATGCTCTTAATGTGATGTCAATGTGGATGAGGATGTTGTTGCTAGCCGAGATCATAACGTCATCACCTTTATTGTCACTCTCAGGCACGCTCATACAGAAATATCATGTCTGACCAGAGTACCATAGTACATCTGATCTTGCATACAGATGCTCAAGAACTGGACAAAGATGCTATGCTATGCTATACATACATGCTACATGCTCATCGGACCATCTACTCTGTCACCTCCGCTGTCCGGGCAGTATGCTACCTTCCTTCTTCACGTGAGTAAATGTACCGCTAGCGAACCATCTCTCGTTGGCTGCTGCCACCCGTTGCGCGGCCGACAAGGACGGCGTGATGATCTCGATACCTTGCACAGGGGTGAATGATAGTGATGTCGACAGACCGGACTTGGCGTCGTTGGATACTGCCGACCGGCCCAGTTGTTGGGTACGAAGCTTGTTCGCTCGCGATAGTTTTGCTGTGCCATAC
Organism: Cryptococcus sp. GC_Crypt_3; assembly: GCA_026538395.1. Classification (NCBI taxonomy): domain Eukaryota; kingdom Fungi; phylum Basidiomycota; class Tremellomycetes; order Tremellales; family Cryptococcaceae; genus Cryptococcus; species Cryptococcus sp. GC_Crypt_3. Next base: position 12,598 of record JALPCB010000222.1, read on the forward strand.
CATCATCAGCTCGAAACAGATAAACGTGCGCGCAGAGGACAACTCACCCTTGCTTCGCGCATCGGCCACTTCCCCCCTCACCCTTCCTGATCCAGAGCCTATCATACCCAGACCAACAGTCTCGTCGTCGACACCAGTCTCCTCTTCCGCTTTGCCAAACTCCAATCGATTCTGCAATTTTCGCAATTCGGTCTGCGCATAGGCCTCCTTCTGCTTTCGTGCTCTAAGGATACAGCATGTCAGCTCTGCTGCGAACGATGTGGCAGTTGAGCTCACCTTTTACCACCTCGCTTCTTCCTGTTGGTCTCCTGAGGCACGGGCAGCGCCTTGATCATCTTGTTGGGTGGAGGCTCGGCCATCTTTTGGATACGCTTTTGCAGCTCGGCAAGGCATTTCCGCCCGTATTCGCCTAAGGTGATCTATCAGCTTTGTCCGCGTACACCACCAGTATGAGAGAAGCTGAGAGTGTAAAGTAGTACTCACCGTCTCTGGATGCTTTACCGGCGTCAATCCTCGCCGCCAAGGTGCATTTCGCCGATACGGCTCTCTGCGCCCTTCTCCTATCCTCGGGCTGAGCACTCTGGACAATAGGACTCTGGAAGATGAACCCCGTATGTCGCTGCTGACTCGCCGCTGAGAGATGCGAGTTCGCCAAAGACTTCTTCATAGCCCCAAACAGCATGATATTGCAGCTCGGCTGTCTTGAGAAAGCCTGAAGACCGCCAGCCAGACCCAGCAACTTGGCTGCGATGCCCGTACCGACTATCGCGGAGAGGTTCGGAGCTACAGACGCCATGCGTGATTCGACAAAAGTGAAGATCTGTTCTCTCGCTGCGCGCAATTCGGTAGCTACTTCAATTGCGCGTTGGACGGTCTTCCACTCTCCGGGAGAAAGAACGCGGCCTCGAGTCGATGTCGCCGTCAAAGTGATGGACAGAATTGTCGCTGCAGGCAGCGAGCTGGGGAACGTGCATTTCGTCAAGTCCTCGGCGTTGCCTATGGCGGTGACAGCAGCGATATAAGTCCACGGGTCCGTGATAAGTTGTTCGAGTTCTGGGAATCGAGGAGCGTAGTGATCCCGGATGAACTTGTGCACAAGCAAGTTCTCGTTGTCCACTTCCACCGACATGTTGTTCGCCGTCACGACAAGCGAGTACTCGGGGTTCTCCTCCAGTATACCGCCCGTAGCAGACATGTCGGTTGGCGCAACCGTGTACTTTTCAATGTCCTGCAAAAAGAAAAATGAGCTTATGTTCACTGGAAGCGAAAGGACGAAGCTCACCGCAATGACCTCCTTGAGTTTCCTGCCCGTCATCAATTTGGCCACTTTGCTCACATCCTCGACCCCCGCCATGTCCGTCTTCTCCACCTCGTCCGCATCAAGCTCATCAGCAGGCCTGACTCCTCCCTCAGGTACGAATCCCACCGCGCTACTGCCGTCTTCCAATGTGATCCCATCCTCTTCCTCCTCCGCTACGTCCTCTTCGTCAAGATCCATAGCGCTCGCGGGGCGTTTGCCTGCAGTAGACGCTTTGGCAGGCAAGGGAGGAGGGAGCATTGATCCTCCTATTCCCCCTGCAGTAAAGGGTCCTGTTGAGGACGACGGAGCGGACTCTGATTCTGGGGCAATGTCCGCTTCATCGTCAGATAGCCCGTCGAGGTCCGCGAGTAGCGAGGCGGCTAGCGACATGGCGAGAGGTAAGGATATTGATGAAGAGAGGTGTTGATGAAGAGAGGTGTTGATGAGTGAAAGAGCTGCTCATATGGTACTCGAGCAGAGAGCGGCCAAAGTGAATATAGCGGTGACAAATGGGGGGATGAATTACGGTAGTCTATGTATTCACCCAACCTCCACACGCTGCGTTGCTGCGAGTTGAGGTCTCTGCCAACGCGACGTTCCTTCGACCTGCACCTGCACTCACCTCTGTATTCTCAACAGCACACTGCACTATCACATAGGTTGTGACACCCACCAAGTAGCAGCCACGAGGTCCCACATCGACGACTCCGCCGAAAATGCGCGCTTCATCCGTATTATCAGCGTTAGCGCTCTCCTTCGCAGCGCTAGTCGGCGCATCAGATGCTGAGCACTGGTCGGCGTTAGCGAAAAAGTCCAAGAGCGGAGTGATCAAGCTCGATAGTCAATCGTATGATGAGCTGTTGAGTAGTGATCGGGAGTACAGCGTGACGGTCGTCCTTACCGCCCTCCCCGCGCAGTTCAAGTGTCAGCCGTGCCAGTGAGTCTTGGGCTCGCTGCACCTGATTGCAAACATCTGCCCTCTGTCTGCATACTGAACTGACCATGTCTGACGTTGCGCAGCGAGTTCGACCCGTCGTTCCACCAGGTCGCCTCGAGCTGGAAACGCAAGCCGCAACACGTCCGGGATCAGCACTTCTTCGCTCAGTTGGACTTTACAGACGGACAGTCGATCTACCAGCGGGTGCGTAGCTGGCTACTCTTTCTCTATCAAAGAGGATACTCCCGCGAATAGACCGGATGACTGACTTGTTTTGTGTCTCGCATGATTTGGTTCAGTTCGGCCTCCAATCCGCGCCCACGGTCATGTTCCACCCTGCGCTCGCTGGACCCAACAAGTCGAACAAGTTGTCTGTGGTGACCTACGAGCTGAACAGGAAGTGAGTTGCGCGCTGTGCCCTGTACCTCGATATATCTTGGTCGTGCGTTACTGATCCAAGTGCTGTTCGCCATTCCACGCTCGCAGCGGACTGCTCGCGCCGCCTTTACACTCCTTCGTCTCGGGCCTGACGCCAGAACCATTCGAGCTGCGAAAACCATTCAACCCCGTACCGCTCTTCACCATCCCGCTCACCCTCGTAGTCTTCGGAATAACAGTGTACACGCTCTACCCGTACCTCCTGCCCCTCGTTCAATCGCGCGTAGTGTGGGGCGCAGCATCTCTCGTCCTCATTCTTACTTTCACGAGCGGCTATATGTGGAATAAGATCAAGGGCGCGCCCTACGTCGCTGCAGGCCCCGGGGGCAAGGTCCAGTGGATCGCGAGCGGGTTCCAGAATCAGCTCGGGCTCGAAAGCCAGGTCGTCGGCGCACTTTGTGAGTCGCGCACCCTGCGCACCCCTCATCCCTCAACTCTGTCCTCAGTCCGCCTCTAGCCGCGACGGAGACGCGAAGCAAGCTGATCTTTACGTCCAACGCTTGAATCGATTGTCATAGACGGCGTCCTCGGCTTCTCCGTCATCGCCCTGTCAATCTTTGTTCCGGCTCAGACATCACCCGTGAAACAGCGTATTGGGGTCTACCTCTGGTTGGGCATGTTGATCGTCGTCTTCAGCCTGCTCTTCAAGCTCTTCAAGATGAAGAATGGAGGATACCCATTCGGCCTGCTTTTCTAGCTTCTTCCATCAAGCACATCGAGCAAAAGAGCGAGAGAGCGAAAGAGCATGAGCGGGCGAACAGAAGCCGGGGAGAGGAAAAGGTCAGCGCAAGCAGCCGAAAGACCGAGTGGCATAAGATCAACAGTAGAGTAATGTCATTGGGTGCAGCGCATAGAGGATGAATGCATGAACTACGCTATACACTGTCTCTCGAGTATTGATGCTTCAGCGATGGTTTTGAACCTGCAAAGTAACCAAGGCACTACTGATCCTGCGGCTCAACTCCGCTGGCTTGCTGCTTGGAGGGGACTGCCAGATTGGCTATAAATAATATCACAAAGAACCCATGCCATGGACGTGTATGACTTCTGACGCCGACCTCACCTATGCCGCTCTCGCCTTCTTGGCTGGTCTCTCTTCGTCCTCCTCCGCATCACCTTTCCTCTTCTCCCCATCCTCGGTTGCTGCACCATCTTTGAGGTCTTGGCCAGTGGATTTCAGTCCCTCTCCAGCCGCCACGGCCGCTTGACCAAGTTTCTCCTGAGCTGAAGCGGCGAGAGAAGCAGCTTGTTCCTGTGTGGCAGCGGCCAACTCGCCCGCTTTCTCTTGAGCAGCAGCTATAGAGGGCGCTGCAGCTTCTTGTGCTGCCGCCAAGCCGTTCCCAGCTTTCGCCGTCGCTTCATCCACCATTTCGCCGACGACCTTCTTCACCTCTTCCACTTTTTGAGACGCAGAAGTCGCAGCCGCATTGGCAGCCGCGGTCGCCTTGGGTTTCTTCTTCTTGACCATACTTGTCAAGTCGTTGACGGGTCCACTTTCGATCTTGGTGCTGAGGGATGACTCAGCCGGTTGACCAAGGAGATGATTTATGCCTTCGGTCACCAAGTCGTTGGCGGGGGGAGCAGCTTTGAGCTCTTCGATCTTCACTTCCAAATCTCCGACAAGGGCGTCGACATCTTTGACCTCGTTGTCCTTCTCCTTATCTGAGAGCTTTGAGACTTCTTCGCTGACGTTCGACTTGTCCGTCGATACAAGTTCGGCCTTCCTTGCCCGGAAGCCTTGAAGTGCCTTTTCAACATGTGATAACGCGTCGGCGCGTTTTCCGGGAGTAAATTCGAGGACTGTTGCGAGTTGGTAGTGTACTGATGCGAGAGCTCGAGAAGAGGCAGGAAGAAGGGCCGATTTGAGATCGAGTGCAGAGTTGTAGTCTTGCACAGCTTGCGGGAAGTTTTCTGATGACGCGAAAACCATGTCACAATCAGCCCCAGACATTCGACTTGTTCCACAACAACGGAAGGGCAGTAACCACTCACCCGTCTCGCAGCTGACGTCACCGAGAGCCAGATACGTGTCGGCCAAAGTCAATTTGACCTCTTTCAGCTCGGCTTCGCCAGCCTTTGCCTCCTCTTTATCCTTGACGATCCCTTGATAGATGGTCCGGGCAACATCAAGCACTTCCCAGGCGGCATTAAAGTCGTCTTCCGGCTCATCATCGTCCTCGCCTTCCGCCGCAGGCTCAGCACCAGACGGACCCGCTTCGTCTCCTGCTGTCTCGCCCTCGCCCTCTGCCTCTGCTTCGTCCTCGTCGTCTGAAGCTGCGTCGGCGGAGAAGACAAAGTTGGAATTGTTCGGAGCGTCTTCAAGGGTGGCTTCGCGAACTAGAAGGCAAGCATGTCAGCATAACGCGATCGGATACAATGAAACGGTGTACGCACCGGCGTCGTCGGCCTCTTTGGATCCCTCGTCCTTGCCCATGACGCCTGCTTGGGAAAAGGCGAGTTCGTAGAGCGCCTTGCCGTAACTTAGGAGTAACGGAGCCATGGACGGGTCAAAGTCGCCGACCAGCTGGCGTCTATACTCGGGCTATCAGCGTCCAGCCATATATGCCCTGTTGAGAAGATAGTCAAAGAGAGCTACAGCTCCCGGACTTACTGCAGGTCCAAAGCATCTGCATACTTCGCCACGCCCTCTTCCCACTGCTTGAGCGCTATAGCCTTCTTGCCTTCCGCGACGAGCTTGTCAGCACTGGCGCGGATCTCCTCTCTGTTCGCAGCTGTCGTTGTAGAAGAGCCCTGCTCCTCGGTAGCGGTACTGACAGCCGCGGGGTCGGGCTTAGCTGCTTCGGTGGACCTATGAATGATGAGCAACACCAACGAGGGAAGGTTGGTCAGCCAACGAGTTCCGCTCTCGCGGATGGAAGGGGCCGACGTACATGATAATAAGTATGTGCCGGCGGTGTCGGACTGTTTGTGCTGTTTGAACGGCTTTGACGAGGAGAATGTGCTTAGGAAACGGTCATAGAGCAGAGAGAATATGAATTGGATGAGAGGAATGCAGGAATGTTCTCGGAGACTTGACGCGTTGCGTCGCGTTACATCAAGTGAAATTTGATCCCGTCCTCGCTAATCAGCTGGTAGCTTGTATTCGGGTCATCACTGCAGAGAGCCCTTGGCATATGCAAGAAGGATACATACGATATATTATCATGCATGTACTAGCTCTGCAGCTGCGGGAGGAGGAAGTATCATAATAGCACCGTACGAAGACCCATTCGTCCTCTGGGTTAGGTAGGACGATCGTGCCATTCTTGGTCCAGCCAGATACTTTCCAGAGCGCGCACGACATCTTGCCCTCGCTCGATGACTTTCTCACCGGCCTTTCCTGCTTCAATGCCTTTGACTCAGATTCTCCAGCTCTGCAGCCAGTCCACACGCTTCACTATAATTTCCCACAAAAGCTTGGGTGTATCTGGCGTCACGATAAGTTACCTCTTGTGAAGCATGCTTTGAATCGCGATTTCCAGTCGAAGATAAGGCGGATGAAATAGTGTCAAGCGAAAGTGGCGAGCTGAGTCGTCGTCTTTGTGAGTAGTGTTGGTGCCGTGAGTTTTGGCAGACATGTGATCCGGTACCTATCGTTCGGGGTGGAGTAGCTATATCTGTACTGTCCGAGCCACTGGCAGGGGACTGTAGGTGACGACCGTCCGTGGTGCCCGACAGCGGTAGAATGTATGCGAGGCTGCATTCTTCAACGCCCAGCGCAGCTACAGCCTGGGAGATGAAGACGTCCAGCGCACTGGCGAGTGGCCGTGGCGTACATGACGCGGCAGGCTCTGCGTCGGTTTCTGGTTGTATGAGCCTTCGACCATGATAGCGGGATTTCTGGTCAGAAGACTGGCGTTCACGCACACGGGCTGGGCTCGGAGAAGGCGTGTTGGGAGTGGATGCGAACAAGGAATAAGGACCATCTGGCTTCGGGGCAGATCGAGACAGTGTGAGGAAAGGGGAAACGTTCGAAGACGAAGAAGCTGACGTAGTCGAGTAGGACCATTGGGCGCTGGTCGTTTTGATAGTATTATCGAGTTGGCGCTCGACCACTTCCTCGGACGTATCCTGGGGAATGTCCTTTCGGGGGCTCTGTCGGATCGGGGTTGACGGTACCGGCACTTCGCCGCGCGCGTCCAGCTCCATAATGTCGGAATCGAGCTCGTCCTCTCCGTCCAGCTCGTCCACGTATCCAGCGCCATCTGGATTAGAGCGAGGCGATGCCGAGACCACTTCGGAGTCGAGTGTTCCGCGCTCTGCTTCTTCCCCAAAGAGGGAGATCTCGTCATCTGCATCACTCAGTGAAGACTGCAGATTCCCTTCTTGTTCCTGCGCTCTCTCCGTCAATCTGTCGAAATGAACCCCCATGTCTCCCATCTCGTCAACACTGACATCACGACCATCATCGCAAATAACGTCGACGCGAAAGTCATGCAGTGATGTAATTGAGTCGCGAGGCGTAAGCGGTTGTGGGGATGATGAAGCTGATGAAGGAAAGTCGTTGTCTACGGCCCAACGAGGTCTGAGCGGTCTTGTGACCACAAGAGTCAGAGTAGAAGCAGTATCTTTAGCGGTGACGTTAGCAGTCGGATCGAGTGGAGTGGATTTTTCGTTCGACCTTTCGGCTGGAGCACTGTCAGGACCGACATATTTGGTGGCAGAGATGGTTTGGTATATGTCTTGCTCTTCCGACGTCCTTGGCATGTCTGAGCGGTCATCATCGTCGCGGTCATGGTCATCTGAAACGATATGGATAGAATTGGGCGAAAGCACAGGGCGGACGTAAGCCGCTCGAGCTGGCGCAGGCGCGATCTCACTGATCTCGTCATCAGTCCCGGACGGGATAGTATCAGGGGAGAGAGACGGTGTCCGCAGATCGATCACTGACATCCTTGCGTCTAGCTCCGCTGACTCCGTTCGCGTTGAGGCATGAGCCGAAGCGGAGATACCAGCTTGAGCGAGCTGGACGAAATATCTCTTGGCTTTTGATCTGCGTTGCCGTATCGCCGCATCTCGTCAGCTGCGCAGCTTCTCATGAAGTCCGATGGAGCAGCTCACTTCATCGGGCTTTTTGCTTTCATAGTTCGGTGCTGACGAGATACCGATCGGCTGCGAGCTAGTGGTCGGATGAAGGTATGTTTGTAGGGCGACGATCCCCTAGATCGCGATCGAGATCTAGCTCGAGCTCCAGCTCGGAATGAGGATACAGAGCGCATATTACTTCTCGGAGCTACTGGCTCTGCGAGGACTAAAGACGCAAGGGAATTAGCAGGTTATGTGTACTTCTGCTTCAATGATACAGAAGAGAGTAGCACTGTCGCTCACCATGCGCAGTCTGGACATGATTGGCCAACCTCGCTCGTCTGTCGTAATCCCTCTCGCAGCCTGGCCAGAGGCATCGAAAGCGACCTGATTTGTGAGGTTGCATCATATTACATGCGCTGCAAGAAGTAGTAGGTAATGAGACAGGAGTAAAGAAGGGTGCGATCAGTGATTCCGATGAGGTCCGTGAGCAGGATCAGTTGAAGGTAGGTTGCGTTGATGTGAGGGACTTCTTGAGTTAGCGTTGTCAAGCTATCTCTTTAGTTATCGACAAGCACCGATCAAATGACCGTGGTGATAATGACCATTATGCCAAAGGACCTGTCGGAGCGTGTTCAGATCCCACATCCACCGAGTATGCAGTGGGCGAGCTGCAGGCAGTGGTCAGTATGAGATATGAAGCATGACGCTAGCTTGTCCATCGACGCTAGCCTTTCCATTTTCGATAGTCGTCTCCGCTGCTGCCGCTGCTGCCGCTGGTGCTTCTCGTTGCGGGAGAGAGAATGGCCTGATGGAAATGTAGAGGTTACTGGCTGCAGGTGCTCGACTGCTTGAGTGCAGTGGAAGTGAGCGGGATCAGATATTCGACGATACAATAGCTCAACAAAGTTGAAATTGCCTATAAATGTATTTCTTCCTCCCCCTTTTCACCACTTGGCCAACCTGCACTTCCATCTTGACTACAGTATCTTTCTTTCCTAGTCGTCGACTCTGTTCTAAACCAACACATCCACCAACACTTCTCAACGACCAGTCGCTTATACCTTTCGCTTGCTCGACTAGCCGCTACCTCAACCTTCAGCACACTGTTCGATTTTTCTTGCCAAGCGACAATCGCGTAGACTGACAAAATGGCAAACCTCGGTGTACCCATCAAGCTCTTACATGAGTCCTTGGGCCATATCATCACTGTCGAGCTCAAGACTGGCGAGGTGCGTCATAGCGTCTCTTCATCGCATCGCTCCTGCTCTAGCCGATTGAATGACCCAAGCTGACTCGTGGTTCTCGCAGATGTACCGGGGAAAGTTGATGGAGGGTATGTCAAGCATCCTTCTATCGAGTAAATATCACTAACCATTCTTCGTATGTTTATGGCGAACAGCCGAGGACTCGCTTAATATCGCGCTGCGAGAGATAACCGTCACTGCCCGCGACGGCAGAGTGTCACAGTTGGAGCAAGTGTACATCAGGGGTAGCATGGTGGGTATCAACATTATCATTCTCTCCTTGCTGTCTCGATAGTCTCTGATCTGATCAATATGTGTGTACTGCAGATCCGATTCATCATTGTTCCCGACTTACTCGCCAACGCGCCAATGTGAGTTCATGAGCTTGCCAAATTCCATCTCCTCGCCTTTTCCTTTCCTCAATCAGTCAATCAGTCACGCTATACCCCGTTCTCTTCCTGTCTTGCTCGCTATCCCTACAATGTGAAGTACACCGTGACTGACATCTTTACGACTTCACAGGTTCAAGCGAGTCGGCCCCAACGCTATGCGAGGCAGAGGTATCGGTGCAGCGCGAGGACGAGCAACTATCCAAAGGGGTGAGTGCTGTTCATGCAAGCACAGGAGCGGGTCCAGGGGGATGAGCAGGCGCGACGAGGATCAGATACGTAGATTAGCCTCATCAGCTGGTCTCGTATTTGTCTTGATCCTGAATCTCTTCATCCTCTCACTGCGCTGCCTAGGTCAAGTTTGCGGGACGAGCACTGACTTTCGTCACTCTCATAGCAAACGCCCGGCGCGGAACGACGAGGACCAACCAAGGTGTTAGGCGTTAAGCGGTGGTGTAGAGAGGAGCTGCGCTGGTGTCATATTCGGGAAGCAAGATTGAGCGGGCGTCTGTCCTGCAGGCAATATAAGAGGAGCAGGAGGAAGAGTATGCAGTAGTGGGTAGTGAGCAGGAGCGCAAAAATGACCACTGGTCGATATGCGCCAAGGCGATCGACTGGGACATGTATGGGTAAAAAGGCATGAATCTGTGTCTGCGCTTGTGCTCACGCAGGAGGCCTTTCCAACGTGGTAGTGGAGCGGATGGTCGGCGAACTTGACACTGACAAGTGACAGCGTTGATAGCGATAACTCAACAAGCCTGTCTGATTGCCCTGTTGATATTACTAATCATTAATGCACCTCGTGCTCATCGCCGCGACAGGACTATGCCTTCACGTCGAACACGCGCGGTCGAAGAACGCCTTTGAATGATCAAGACAACAACGGGACTGATCAAAAGTCCATGACATCCTCTAATCTCTGCTTAGGTAACTTGGCGACTTCGCCCTTGACTACAGCCAGGAGATTCTTTGCCGAATCGTTATCTCCTCCGCCGAGCCTCAGCAATTCTCTTAAATCACTCTCTGCTTCTCTCCATCTGCCCAGTCCCTTCCGCGCCAGTGCACGCTGATACAGCGCTTTCTGATTCTTCGGATCGCGCGATAAGAGGTGTCTGCAGTCCTGCTCAGCCAGGCCGTGTTTGAGGAGATTATTGTACGCTATAGCGCGGTTCGAGTAGTAGACCGTCTTCTTGCCGTCGAGCGAGATGGCGCGGGTGTAATGTGGGACCGCGTCCGTATACCTTTTATCGTTCATGTGGTCGTTCCCCTTTTTCCGTTCTTTCCCGCCCAGCTCCTCGGCCCACTTGTCCATACATCCGCCCCAAGCGCGGTACTCTACAGAGTTACTCCGCCGTTGCACAGACGGTTCCGCTATCCGCCTGTATAAGGCTATCGGGTGCACCTGCAGTAGCTCGTCGATATCTTTGGCGTATGCAGGATATGAAAAGGGCGATGCGGCCATTGCGATTTGGTGTAATAGCTAACCCATCATATAATGTGATCAGCGGAAGACATCGGTATAGCAGGATCTGAAAATGTACTCACCTTGACGAAATGCCTGAAAGTGAGGACGATGGCGGTATTCCGCTGACTCGGATCTTCGTCGATCCACTCCTTCGGTAAATACACCAAAGCCTTTTTCGACTCTTTACCATCTTTATTTTTGGGTACTAGACCATTTTGATTGACGATTATTCTTCTCCGCCCTCTGCCTTTGGCGACTTTGACCATTTTGCCGCCTTTGCCGGACCCCGCTGTCCCGCCACTCTTGGTACTAGCTACCGTCCCGTCTTCTGACAAGGCGTCGTCCGGCAGCTCCACGCCTTCCAGTGCGGAAGACGCATTGGTACTTGGTCCATAACGCGTTTCGACAGCAGGATCAGACGCTCCCATTTCCTTCAAGCGCCATCGAAGGTGCTCTTCGACAGCTAGCACATCGGTCATTTGTGGGTGTGGGAATATTGTTGGTGATCTTGACGGAGGTGGATCATTGGCTCCTGCTCCTGCTGGCTTGGGATTGTGCACGAACCCTTTGCCTTCGGGTACATTGGCTTTCGAGGAAGATCGCCGTCGTAGACTTTCTTGTCGTGATCGAGCTTGGGCTTCCGTCTCGACGCCTCCTAGCCATCCGCTCGCAACGTCCGTGCCCCTCAGCTCATATGGAAGGAGACTGACAGGCCCTCTACGTGTTAATGCCGCTTGATGAAAGCAGCCCATACACGTTGTCAATTGACACAAGCATGGCCCGTGATCGTCCTCTTCCTCTGGTATACCATGGTGATATGCGAGGTTATGGAAACATACACCGTCGCGGAAGAGCGAGGTGGTCGGAGCTGCTGCCGGTGTAGGGAGTGCTAGAGGGGATAGTTTGGCAGCGGCGCTAGTGGAAGGCCCGGGCTCTGCGTGAGGTCGCGCGCCAGATAATCGCATTTCCAGCTCTTCGTATAGAAGATGCAGCATTTGCGATTGGAACAGGTGGTCGAGCTGTTGTCCGCCGTAGACTATACTTCGTCGCAGGAATGTTGGCGTTGCGCCAGTCATGATGAGGTGAATCAAGAGGTTTGGTAAACCCTGCGTGAAGAGGTGGTGGAATGCTTCTTGCCTAGTACACAGATGATGAGCTCGATTAGGGTCTTCCGAGATCGTAACACTCACCAGCACTGCTCTACCCAGCAGTCGTACTCCTTTCTTAGCACCATGCCCATATCAGCGACAAAGCAATCAATCTCCTCGTCGGTGAACCTCGACAGCCGCTCGCCGGCATGTCTTGTCCGTTCCTGCCAAGCTCTGCCTTCAGCGCACCGCACGACTCCGACACCATTGCCATGGCTCCCGTCCGCTCGTTCTTTCTCGTCAATGGCCGGATCCTGATGCCTGCCCGCTAGTTGTATAGCCGGTAATTGAGGGGGGAGCGCAGGATGTCGATAGGCTGAAGCTGCTTGTGCTAATGCCTGAGGCGATGGGAATGCGGGGATGCTGGAGCTTATCAGTGGATGTAATGATCTGGATTGCGATGCGAGTCGTTCTGTCAACGCGTGCAGGGACGCTGCGGCCATTGAGGGGTTCGCCATGACTTTAGCCGAGTAAAGGTGAGCGTGATGGTCGGGTCGAGCGTCGCAGTCAAAGTCGAGGCGAAATCATTCGATTGTGTGAGCGACTCGTGAGCGTCCTATGCACTATGTGTCGGCATTGTCCTACAGCTGCGTGAGGTGATCGATGTATATAGCGATGTTGTCGCGCGAGTGGGTGTTGCAAATGAACAACAAAACGAAATTGCAACATGACAGTCACCACTGCCCTTCGCTCGAGCAGCGGAATCAAATATATCTTGTCGCGCACGCTGTATTGGCTGCATTGGAATGCCACGTCATGTCATACTGGAACGCGATTCACTCTCGAGCATCAACATTGACAACTGACAACTGACACCTCTCTTCTCTACCTAGCTATTCCTTGAACATAAGACTCAAGAATACACTTGCAAGATGGTGTACAACGGCGGTAAGCTAGCTCGCTATCCTGCAAGAGATCTTGCTGATGAGGAAACTGTCCGCGACGCGCAGACGAAGTGTCCGCGCTCGTTGTGGATTTCGGATCATACACTACACGAGCCGGCTATGCGGGCGAAGATTGCCCCAGAGTAGTCTGTCCTTCATTCTACGGCTATACCGAGGTCGAGGGAGACGCATCTACTTCAAGTGCTAGTGCGAATGGGAATGGGAATGGGAATGGCGGAGATACTGGCATGCAGGTGGACGGGGAAGGCGAAGGGAGCAAGCCTGCGGCCACTGCCGGTGCTACGGCAGGGAAAGGACGGAAGTTGTATGTCGGAGACGACGGAGTCGGCGTATGGAGACCTAACATGGAAGTAGACAACTTCATGATGGACGGTGTCGGTGCGTTCTGCTACAGTTCTACAACTTCTTGGGACGATTTGGCTGATATACTTGTGGAAAGTGCACGACCCCGAGCCAGCCGCGACGCTCCTGCACCACATCCTCCACGAGAGACTCTCCGTGGACCCGACAGAACACCCCTTGATGCTCACGGAGCCAGCGTGGAATACTCCCAAAGCGAGAGAACAGCTCACGGAGATGGTATTTGAGGGCGAGAAGATGCCGGCGCTGTATTTCGGTTCCGCTGGAGTGTTATCAGCGTGAGTGCGGCGTATCGCATGGGGTCGAAAGGAGCGGAGGGACTGATCCCGAGCGTCACACGTAGATTCGCAGCTGGCAAGCCCACTGCTCTGGTCTTAGATGTGGGGTACGCGAACAGTAGTGCTGTGCCTGTCGTCGATGGCTACGCCCTTCGAGCAGGTGAGTATAGAGCATACCAGCCACGCCGGTAGTGTACTAATCGAATGCCAGGAACCATGCGTCAACCGCTGGGATCATCCCTGCTCGTCTCACAACTGCATAACCACTTCACGCACCCTTCCGCAAAACGCTCATTCCCGCTCTCCCTTCTCCCTCGACACTTGATCCAAAAGCGCGATCCGACCCCGGACCCAGGCCTCCAACCTAAACCTCTCCTCCGAGACGACCGTGCGCCGCATACGACCGCGTCGTGGAAGTTGTGGGCGGAGAATAGCGTCGTCGAAAGTTGGAAAGAGTCGTGTTCCGAGGTCGTCGGTGTGAAAGGGTTCGACTTCCAGACTGCCGCCGAGCTGCCGCAGGTGTTGTACGAGTTCCCAGATGGCTATCACCAGTATTTCGGCGAGGAGCGGTACAGGTTCAGCGAAATGCTCTTCAACCCGAAAGACTACTTCAATCAGGTGAGTCCACCTTATCCACTCTCCAATGGATGAGATAGCAGCTGATCCATGTTATGCGTAATAGGCAATCGAGCCTCCGGCACCCCTGCGCACGACGGCGAACACGGACCATTCGCACTCGTTGAAAGACCTCGTGTCACTCTCGCAATTGGTGCACGACTCGATCATGGCGTGCGACGTCGATGTGCGGGCAGCGCTGTTACAGAACATCGTAGTGGTAGGAAACACATCGTTGACGCGGGGCCTGAAAGAGAGGCTGGATATAGAGCTCTCAGCTCTGATGCCTGGTGTAAGTCCTCGCGACCATTCGCGCAAACCATCGGGGCTTGGAGCCGAGAGAAACTAAGTTGGGTGTGAGCTGATAAGAGTATCTACTTTGCGTTTTAGCAAAAAAGCCGTATTCACGCACCTACGATCCCCTTCGAGCGGAAGTACGCTTCCTGGGTCGGCGGATCGGTTTTGGCGAGTTTGGGCACATTCCATCAGCTCTGGGTCACGAAAGACGAGTATGAGGAGCATGGAATGTCTATCGTTCATCAGAGTGAGTCTAGCGTGATCTCATCATCGTGGCGTCGATTCCTTCGTTCCCTGCGCGATATGTTGTTTGATACGCCGTGCTTCTTTGCTGACGAATAACGATTTGCGCAGGATGCAAGTAGATGTAAAGGCCATTTCGTATCCTGTGATAGTATACAGCTGCGAATGCATATATATGGGATCCAGTATGATGCTGATCGATCAACAATGATTCTCTATGCTAATGATGTGAACTTATGCGACAATACACGCCAATTGAGGTACAGGAAGAATGAGGATAGGTATTGAGGCTAGGCAACTGATGCACAAAAATCGTAATCGCAAGTGTCCGTGGTAGATCTACCGCCTTTCCACCTGTTCAATCTCTTCTATCTCCTCGACTTCTTCCGCCTCTTCAGTCTCGCTCCCTTCCTCACCAGCATGGGCATCACGGGCGGGCACAGGGTCAGAATCAGAGCCAGAACTATGGACGAGCTTCTTCTCCCTTGTCGGTCCAGAATCAAGCAAGTCGTCCAGCTCTGGCGTGGTCCGTTGTGCACCCGCGGCGAACTCCGTGAAGAGGACAGCGTATATATCCTTGTACCGCTTCCACGTCCACGTATCGTGCGGGATCTCAGTCCACAGTCTCCTCCTTTGCAGAGGAGTGAGGATGGAAGTTCCAAGAGTTTGAAGGGCGGAGCATATGTAGCCTCTAAGTAGGACGTAGCGCAATGTAATCGTCAGCTCATCAGCTCAATAGGCGAAGATGGTAGTTGGGAGTGGGCAAAGAAGAAGACGACGCTGACGCTGACGCACTCTGCCGTACTCCGCTTCACGTCCTTCATCTCCGCCACATCACCCACACTCACTCCGCCCATGAATGCAGCCAACGCATTCAATTGGGCAGGAGAAGGAGCTTTGGCTGTTCCAGCCACCAGAGGATATCTCGTATTCCCGATGTAGACTTCGTCGGGCGCATACGAAGAACCTGCTCCGGATGCTCCGGGTCTATTGGTTGTTTGGTTGATAGAGCTGGAGCTCGCGACGATGTCCGTGTCGTTCGAGCGGAGGTGGGAGCTGAATTTGTCTAAGTTCAGAGTCAGGCCTTGCTCTTCTGCCATTTGGATCAGGCGCTGGAATATCTGGATTGATGAGTATACGTCGTTGGCGGCGTCTAACCATAATTGTTCAGATCAGCAAAGGACTCTGCGTAGCGACACATAGTGAATAACGACGATACTCACAGTCCCTCTCTCGCGTTCCCAGTTGTCCAAACCAATTACCCCTCCTGATCTCAGCAGGCTTTTCCAGCTCTTTGCCCAAATAGGCTGAGCAGAGCGTGGAGAGCTTGATGAGTGTACTTCCAGGGCCAGTGCCAATAGGATCGACCGCTCGGGCCAGATACGATAGTTCCAGTAGTCCCGAAGGTCCGTTACTATTCAAAGGTGCTGCGCTTGTGGTGGATTCTATCGTTGATGATGTATTTGCGATGGAAGGCGACGATCCATTGAAGAGGTGTGGAAAATCTCGCAATAGCTTCAATCCATCGCCCTTGACTTGAACACCGAGCTTGTAGATTGTCGGATCACGAATGATCTCTGCGACCTTGCTCGGAAGCTCTATGCAGCGTAAACGGTCTGTTCAGCTGATCTCCTGATTTAAGTACAGGGGGATGAGCAGGCACTGGACCAGCTCGACGAGAGATGCCAACTCACCCATGTCCTCTCCCAGGTGGATAAGCACAATCAGATTCTCATCACACAACTGGACCAACGCCGACCTCCCTTGACCATAGGTATACGTCCTCTTCGCTTCGTCCCACTTCATGCCGACTTTTTTCTCCACTATTCGCCCATCAGGTGAAGTGACCTTGTATTTGCCTGCAGGGGGCCATTCGAGGTCGAATCCTAGCACGTTGCCTTTGAGACAACCGACCAAATCGTTCGCTTCCGATGACGAAGCAGTGTAGACTACTTGCGGCAGAGGAGCATAATCGCCATAGTGGAAGGTTGGGAGCGACGTTGTGGGTGATTGTTGCCGCTGCGCGGTTTTCCCCTTGCCTGTGAATATAGCTTTGCTCTTCCCTGTACTTGCCAGTGATCGTGAGGACTTGATAGGTAGCTGAGTAGGTATGGCCAGTGGTCGTCGCTTGGGTTGACTTCCTCGACCAGCCACGTTGAGCTGCTCGATCTGGTCTGCTAAGCGAGTCATTTCGTCGGTATGGCTCTCACCACGCTGACGAGTCTGACTCTGACTCTGGCTTTCGCTATTCCACGTCGACGAGCTCCGCCGACTCTGACCAGAAGTAGTGTGTTCGCTTGCACTCGTACTTGAATAGTTAGCTACGAGTCGGGGTCGCTGCGACGGAGGTGGGGGCAGCGGCGGAACGCTTCGCGCTCGAGCGAAGAATGGGTGAATGGTTTTCTGCGCGTCGGTGTTGAGGTTGGATGTTAGTGTTGGAGCAGGAGCTCGAGGAGGGGTGAAAGCTGTTCTGGGCAGGGGAGAGGAGAAGTGAGGTATGGCTCGAGGTCGCGGTAGGTTGTTGGTATTTTTGTTGGATGATGTCGAGCCAGCGAGATGAGGAGGCCGAACCCGTTGACTTGCGTAGAAGGAG
>JALPCB010000223.1:0-29828 GCA_026538395.1 Cryptococcus sp. GC_Crypt_3
AGTTGCCCTACCCGCTCAAACTAGAGGGCTCTGTCACGAAGGGGTTTGGACGAGGAGCGCGGTTCTTGGGAATACCTACTGGTATGTGCTGTTGCGATACTCCACCACGATGATATGTCGCTAAATGGATGATTGTGTTTCCCTCCTCGCCGTCAAACTCATCGCGACTGTATCTGCGCATCATCGAACCTTATAATCTGCTCGATCATCCTGCATTATCTCGCTCAGCCAACCTCCCCGATAGCTCGCTCGCACCCCTGAACGACCTTCAATTAACAGGGATATATTACGGATTCGCCCGCGTACACCCCTCCACATCCACGCCCGCACCCTCGACGTTCCACACGCCCTCACACTCCGCTGGGCCCTCGACGCCCACCTTGTCATCCAGCTCGGCTCCTGATCCCTTTACCCACTCTCAACGCCATAGCAAACACGGAGCAGCCGGAGCAGCCGGAGCAGGAAAGGAGGGCGAAGATCACATCGCCGACCAAGCGTTAGATAGCATACCCACCATCACGGCGCCGTACCCGCCGGACCAACATGCCCAACGGTGGAGCAGCGGCGACGAGAAAGTCTGGCCGATGGTCATGAGCGTCGGCTGGAATCCGTATTTCAAGAATGAGAAGATCACCGCGGTGCGTCGTGCCTCCAAGTGCTCTTATCTGTTGCATGACAAGACAGACTGCATCGAGTGTGCGCTAATGCTGATGCTCTCTTGCACCGATAGGAGGTCCACATCATGCACCCCTTCAAAGCGGATTTCTACGGTCACCACATGTCAGTCCTGGTTCTGGGGTATATCCGACCGGAGCTAGACTACGTGTCCAAGGGTGAGTCGGGTCTTCCCTTCCTGCATCACGACTGATTGGCTGTAACAGTCGTCGCGAAGTAAGAGCTGACCAATATCCTACTTGTGCTTTCGATTTGCAGAGGCCCTCATCGAGGATATACAGACGGACGTCAAGGTCGCGCTCAACGGTTTGGCCAGACCCGACTATGCTTCGTACGCAACGGACGATTTCCTAGTTCGCCATATATCATAGACCAGCTCGGGTATGACCTACGCATTGTCTTATATACGAGTGGTACGAACCATGCAAGCCAAATAGACTTTCACGGAGTCTCATAATCTGAAAGAGTCGAGACTGCTACATGCTTACATGCTCACTGCTCAGCAGTCGGTAGCTGCAGACAAGCCCGCACGATGACTACTTGATGCTCCTAGCCATAAGACCAACCATTTCCGCAAGGACCTTTTCCTCCTTTCCCTCCATCGGAACACCCTCTGAGCCACCGCTCTGATCCTCCAGAATACCATTCCGCGCCATATAATAGACCGCGAGGTCTTTCTGTCCCTTGTTCAGACCCGGAACTAGGGCTAAAGTCTTTGCGGATTCGCCCAAGACGCATTGAATGGCGAGTAAGAGTGATTGTGCTGCTTGTCGTACGATGGTCGATTCTTGCATTCCCTAATTCCATCCAAACATTCGAGGAGATAAGCGCTACTTATCTGGATCGAGTAAAATTGGAAGTTGTACACACCTGCATGACCAGCTCGCCCAGTTTCTCCCCCTCAGCCTCAATCACTGCCTTGGGCAGACGGAGGACGCACATGCCCATGCCCATCAAGCCAAACGAGTATCCTGATATTCTTGCCGCAGCGTCAACGCCATCATGAGCATTGTCATCTTTCGAAGTCGTGCCTGCGAGAGAAAGCCTCTCGATGTCTGGCGCTGACGATGACGCAGACTGCGCTGCCGGAGGACTGGCGAGGAAAGCTGCTAATGATGCGCGCAAGGTGGACAGGAAATAGATCGGATTCGACACTTCGGTCAAGAGCGATATAAGCGCATTGGTCGATTCGAGGATCTAAAGTGGTACGTCAGTGAGCCCACGGCTAAGTTGAAGATGAAATGGCAGAGTGGCGCGCGGGACTTACGGTAGCACTGTGCTGCGCGCGTAAGCTGAACAGCGTATGACAGAGATCCTGCTCATGCCCATCGAATAGCGCCCATTGGTGTTGAACCATCTCCCATAGGACGACCAAGGCTTGTTCGAGCATTCGTTCAGGCTGCAGTGAGTCGCGGGTCAGCGCACTTTCTACTTGATGTTCAACCTTACCCGTACCTTTGCCACCGCGTCTGTCTCGGTCGAATCGGACGACAAATATTTGAACAGACCAGCCAATATCCGCTCGAACGTCCTGTTCCCGCGCCAGATCTCCTTCTCGTCGTTCTCTTCTTCATCGCCGTCCACTGCCTGCGACACCGGGTGTTCGCCCGAGAACAACGCCAGCTTTTGCAGATTACGCAGCTCTGCCTGACCTGATTCGAGAGCTTCGAGGTCGGGTGCGATAGCTTGTGCCGAGTCCAAGCTCGATCCAGAGGCTGATGGTCGCAGAGGGGATGCCTTGTCAAGTACTGCAATGCAATGCAATTATCATCAGCTTTGCTGAAGTCGTCGACAAATTACGATGGAGTAACTCACACTCTTGCCTCCTCACCCACCAGCTCCGCTCATGTCGTCTCTCTTTCAGCTTCTCCACCATCAAGGGCGTAACAGCTTCAGGTCTTGGCGAATCCTCCCACGCTCTCCGGCCTAAGGGCTGAGGCGTTTTGAAGAGGTGACCATTGGATACGGGAGTCGCTGTGCTAGGCGTCGTGGAGGAAGTACCGACGTTGGCGTTACCGGCAACAGGCGTTTGCAGGGTATTACCGTTCGTACCAAGTCTAGCGGGCGTGATGGGACCTTGTGCGCGTGTAACTGGCGCCGTGGTCTGCTGCTGTACACTTTCATCCTCAGCATACTCCACCAGCTGCCGAGCGGCTGATTCCGCTTGAGCCACTTGAGCTTTCCTCGCATCGTCAACCATGCCCGCCGTGCTGCTCGCAGTCGACGAGAGTCGGGAAGGGGTCGCTGAACCTTGATGTCCATCCCATTCTTGCTCTTCTGTTCCTACGGGTGTACGTAGCCCTAGCCCGACCTGCGCTCCGCCTTCGCCTGAGAAGGAAGGTAGCGCTCTGCGGCTCAATGTAGGGGTCCTTAGAGGATGTGCGCTGGAAGCGGTACTGCTCGACCCAGGCGACTGGGTCGAACGCAGCGGTGATCCGGCATGAAGAGGGGCGGTGTTACTTTGCCTCAACGGCGAATCACGGTTCGCTGGTGAACTTCTCGATACTGGAGGGCTTCGACCGAGGCTGGATGATTGGGAGCACGATTGCTCACTTATGGCATTGGAAGGTGACGAGTGGGTGGCGTTGGGTGCTGGTCGCGGAGCCGTGCGCTGCGCCGGAGTCGGTGAGGTAGCGACAGTGTCCTCGTGCGATTCAACTTCGCTAGGTACCTCAGGAGACGTTGCTGCTTTTGAAGATTGGCCAGATCGGGTGTTTCTAGACGATAACGCGACAGTCGAATTGGATCGTGTCAAGCCGCCTTGCTGTATACTAGGCGAATTGGGCACGGGATTGGAGACTGTCCTTGGAGATTCTTGCGAGACTCGGCCCGCTGCGAGCTCAGCAGCTTTCGCTCGCCGTCTCTCAGCTAGAAGTGCGCCCATCGTACTGGTTGCGCGTCGGTTTGGTGCAGCTTTAGCAGTGGGAGCGGTGGTCGTTGGTGGTACTGCTGCTGCTGCTGATGCGACTAGGTTCGCACCATCGTTTTCATGCGGATTGGCCTTTTCCAGTTGCTTCCTAGCCTGCCCGTCCAATCCGTTCATGACCGCCACCGCTTTTTGAGTCCAGACAGAGTGATAGCTCCAAAAAGCAGCGCGAGCCAATTCTCTTACAGCGGGGTTCACGTCACTCAAAGCTTTCTTGATCGCTCCTTCCAGCAGATCCAAAAGGCCTGCTGTGCTCTCGGTTGTAGACTTGGACTTGCTCCCGTGTATATCGAGGAATGTCTTGAGATGGCCTGTGCAAAAATGTCGCGTCTGGATATTCTTCTCGCCTACGCCAGCAGCTATGTGGGTGATGAGTACGCGAGGGTGAAGGTTGGTATGCACGATGATTGCCGTGACGCAGGCTTGCGATCGCTCGGCAATGATCTTCTTGGTGAATCCACTGAGGGTGGTCGAGACAAGAACGATCAGCGCCGTTCTAATCCAAAATCCATCGCTGAAGGACGTACGCCATCTTCCCCAAGATGGGCAGCAAGTGCTCGACAAAAGGATCGAAGCTGGATTTCAAGGTCTCGACGAGCTCTCTCACCAGAAAGCATGATTGCTGAGCGACGGTAGTCCGCAGACTGACGATCTGAGAGGTCCTCAGCGTCGATGATGCTTATCTGCGTGGTCAAGTTGCTTGACCGCAGCCATACTCACCGTCTTTGAAATGCCATCTACAATCCCGCTTTTCAACCCTGCCACGAAAGCCTCGTGATATTTGTTTGCGACCTGACCCCTAAGCATCCCGCGTATGCGAACTACACTCTTCTCCCTTGGAGCCCAATTCTGTTCAGTCTCCTTCCCTTCAAAGAACGGCAACATGGCTGCAAATTCGTGTTCGAGGTCTCGGGGGCTGGCCACCTGAAAGAATGCGTATCGTGAGTCAGGCCTACTTCGAGCAGGAATGAAGAAAATCAAAGGCCTGGTCCGACTTACGTAGACCACTTCAACATCGTCGCTTCCCGTAGTCGAAAGAGGGGTGTTGGCACCTGATCTCCCAGCTGCAGCACCGACAGCATTATGCCCTGCTCCAGAGCCGAAGACCGCAAGGCCATCTTTTGACTCGCCGTTAAGACTATTTCGACTGGCAGGCAGCGGTCTCTCCGCGGCGTTGACAGGTGTTGAAGCGCCCGACATCCTTCCTATCTCACCTTCACCTGCGGCTGCAGCTGGTCCGCCAAGGACGCGCGCTATGATATTGTCTGCTATAGTCTTTCGAACGCCGCGAGCCAGTAGAAGCTTTTTCAACTCTGAGCGTGCTGCTGGCGGTGTCGAAGACGGCGACAAGAGGGCAACGACGGTCTAGGTGCTTAGTCAGGACATTACTCCTCGTCGTCCAGCACGTCCGCGCCGCGGACCATTCCCTAGCGTCAAGAGCGAAGTGACGGCTTACCTCTCTTGCCTGATCTCTGACATTGCCGTCCCCGTCCTCCAGCAGATCCACTAATATGCTCAGCCAGGCTTTCAAGCCCATCTTCGCGCCCAAGTCCGCCCGGAGCTTGACGAGCACTTTCATGATTTCCACTTTGGCTCTCCACGCTTTGCCTGCGAGCGCATCGCGGAGCTGCCTTTCGAAGCTCTGAACCAGCGTTTCCTTTTCTTTCCCTTTAGACGTGCTCTGACCCAAGCTAGCTGCAGCGGACGTATGTGTCGAGCTTGATGCGGCGCCAGCTGGTCCAGCTGGTCCAGCATGTTCCGCCTCGTGGACTCTGCGTCCCAAGAGGTAGATGGCCAGAGCAGCAGCGCCGTGTATCCTGTCCTTGGGATCGTTAACTCGCTCGATCAGGGATGGGAGGAGCTGCAGCACGGCTAGCCTCGCGTGAGTCTGCGGTGTGGTCGGGATCAGAGGGATGAAGAAGGGGAGTAAGGAAGTGAGGGTCGAGGTGAGCAGGAGGGTGTGGGACGATCTGACCAGGGGCGGAAGGAGGAGCAGGAGGGGGTCTATCGTGCTTTCCGGCAGCTGTGCGTGGGTCAGCTCGTGGCTATGTACATGTAGACTATATCAGAGCTGTGCTGAGCAGCATAGCGGAGCGGATATTATGGCAGTGAAAGTAGGAGTAACGACGTACCTCTGTGACATCCTCGAGCTGCAATCCGAACATCTGGACGATATCGACCTTACGATCCGTCTCTACAAAAAGCGTTCACCATCAGCTCGCAATCATATGGACCCGTCACCACAAGCACGAGTAAACCACAGCAGGTGACAGACATATCATGTAGTAGGCTAGAAGGACTCACCCGCCGCTCTGAGCTTGTTCAGCGTTCCCTCAACATCTGACTCGGTCAACGTCTTCGCGCTTTCCGTCATGATGACCGTTGCTTCTCTGCGTATGCGCGTCTGTTTTGCACCGTACGAAGAGCGGCAACTGCCCTAATCGTGACGGCAGCTAGGACGTCAGAGAGAGCGTGTTGTACAGGCTATCCCGAAGTAACCAAGAAGAACGAATAACGAACAATTAGCAATCAGAAATCAGACACGAGGATAGTCGCGTACTCGTCGAATTGTTGATGTTCAAACCAACTTTGTCTTTTCGGCTCAGATTCAGATTACGAACATCAGATTCCGGTTCACGTCGATTCCTCTTTTCCGGTTCACTATCTCTCGCTCACTACGAGTACATTACATTGCGCGCATCTCGTCGCATGACTGAGCGCGGTGATCTATCATCAGCCATACGAGATGCATAGGATGCATGGGCATAACATATATGAACAACGGGCTTCCTTTGCACGCACAATCCCCTTTCTACCTATTGATCTGTCGGCCCCCCGGCTAGCGATCTGCAATCTGCTCAGCAATCGCGCAACTACGCGCAACTACGCGCAACGCTACTTCCTCGGACTGGGACTACGGGAAACACTTTTTCTCGGACCCCTACTTCTGCTCCTACTACGAGAATCAATACTCATGCTCATGCTCCTGCTCCTACTGCGACTGCGACTCGGCGTATACCTCTTTCTCGGTGCTGGCGACCTGCTCCTGCTGATACTCGAGAGGGAGCGAGAATAACTCCTAGCTCGAGATCTTGAACGCGATCGTGCGCCGCGAGTGTATTCGGGGCTTGGGCGACGGGGTGCGCCACGCGCATCAGGTCTTCGAACGGGTAACGGCGACCGACTCCTCCTTCCTCCCGGCCCACCTCCTCCTGCTCCTCCCGCTCCAAATCCGCCGCCGCGACCACCATAACCACCTCTGCCGCCTCGCGGAGCATAACCTCCCCTCGCACCCGCCACCCCGTTACCTGACGGAACGTACGTATCCCTCCCTCCCCTAAATCGCGGTGGGGACCGGGACCTATCCCTGTAGCTCCCTCGTCGCGGAGGCGAGCGTGATCGAGAGCGAGAGTAAGAAGGGGACCGTCTTCGGCGATACGGCGGTGAGCGCGAAGGCGAGCGACGGTCGCCTCGGAATGACGATGGTGCGGGGGGTGAGGGCGCTTTTGGTGCAGGAAGCGGGTGCTCGGAGATCTACGAGCGAGTCTACCGCGTCAGCAAGTGCTTGATTCCTACCGTTTGTCACACATAGATGTAGAGGAGCTAGGCTCACCTGGACTGAAAGGAACGATCCGTCTAATTGGCCACCGTCCATGTGCTTCACGGCCATCTCAGCCTCGGCCGGGCGGTCAAACTCAATCGCAGCCTTGCCTCTGTTCAGGCCAGCTAAACAGTGACTCGACATCAATACACTTCCCTTAACCCACGAAGTTGGAGGAAGAGGTACGACTTACAGACTTTGAACAACGGCAAATCCACGCCCGTGATCTTCCCATACTCGCCAAAGATCTCCTCCAAATGACCCCTCAACACATTCTTGCTCAGACCCGAAACGACAATGACTCTGAATCCCGTTGGTCGGGCTGACGCACTGCCGCCGTTTGTATTTGATTTTCTCGGTGAGCGCGAGCGCGAGCGTGATTGCGAGTATGAGTTTGGGCGGGGAGAGGGCGACCGTGTTAGTGATTTCGGCGTTCGAGAGCGCCCGCGGTCCGACATCGTAGCTAGCTTCTTTTGTCGCTGCTTTTCTGTTTATACGCGACGTATGATCAATGATCTAAACATTCAAAGGATTATTGTTCAACTGTTGTAGTGGTAATGTCTCGCAACGAGAGCGTAGAAGCCAAAACGTCACATGGACGGGATCAATTGGGTGCCACACTGCGGTGAAGCAACGGCATTATAAACACGTATCACGTATGGCGTGCTGTAACTTCGCGCCGAGCTCTGAACTACAATAAACGTGCAATAGCGATGGTACCAGCAATCGTCCAGAACACATCGTTTGCAGCGAAAGTTCAAGCGTATTAGGGGCATGCAGACCAGGAAGCACCAGTTTATGCACCAATTTGCATCCCACATTAACATTCGTATCGACATCCTGTACTTCTCCTACGCTTAAGCGTTGAAAGTGAAAGAGGCACCGACCTTGTGGGCGGCTTGGCCGGCGGTGGCTAATGGCATCAGGCTCGTCAGCAGATACCCTCGTGACATGTGACAAACGACTCACGCTCGTTGAGACGGGTAGAGTCAATGGCGAGACCGAACGAGGCCTTGACACCGGGGCGGAGAGCCTGGGTGTAGCCGAGAACGAGGACACCAGCGTTGTTGATCTTGGCCTTGACAAAGGCAGCGTTGTCCTGAGCGCGTAGAATAAGTCAGCACAAGGTCATCAGTCATTGGATAGGTCAAGCACAGATGGACTTACAAGGTAAGTCTTGGCGCCAACCTCGAGGCTCACACCGCCAGTGGTAGACTTGGTGTCGTAGACAGCCTTGGCACCAGCCTCAACGTCCTTGGAGACCTTGTGGTAGTAAGAGGCAGCGAAGGTGGAGAGGTTGCCGAGACCGTGGAGGGTGATGGCGTACTCGGGGGCGGAGAAGCCAACGGCACCGGCGTAACGGGTGATGGCACCGGAGAGGACGTCGTAAGAGGCCTCGGCACCGACAAGGAAGCCATCGCGGCCGACAACGGTGTCAGCAGTGAAGGTGGGGCCCTTGAAGAGGTCGACGGTGGCACGGGTGTGCAAGCTGGGCTGCTTGTAGATGGCGGTCAAGATGGCGGACTTGGAAGCCTTTGCAGGGTTGAGCGCGGTAGCGAGGTCGAGCTTGAGGCCCTTGGCGATCTGGTTCTCGAGCTCGAGCTGGGTGCGGAGGAGGTTGGAGGTGGTCCATGCCTGGGGATAGCAGACGGATCGTTAGCTCGTATTTCCTCCATGTGTCCACAACATGTAGCTCTCTATGTTCCTCTATGTCTCTACAGCCTACAGCTTATATTGTCCTGAGTATCTCTAGTGTTGAAACTTACCTGGGTGAAAGTCAAACCGTTCTTAAAGTCGGTGTACTTGCCCTCGATGTCACCGGCGATGGCGTTGGACTTGTCGTCCTTGATGCCCGCAACCTTGAAGGTGACGTTTGAGGGGGTGAGGGTCTTGACCTCGAGGGAAGTGCCCTGGATGGGGTAGTCCTTGAGGAGGAGGTCGGAAGAGGACTTGCCGAGGTCCTGTTGGCGTGAGTGCGCGGTGGATTCGATAGCGGTGGTCGATAGTAAGGTAGAAGGAGACGTTGAGTAAGCAGAAACGGAAGCAAAGACGCGTCAGTCACTGTTACATGTCGTGTTTGAGGTAGATAGATTGACATACCTTCCACGATGGGGGAACAGCTTGAGACATTGTGACTGTGAGGTGTAGTGGGTTAGTGATGTCTGCTCGTGCTCATGAGCAAGTACCAGGTCGCAGTGCAGTGCTCACAGTTGGTTTGTTTGTGGGTGGTGAGAGGAGGTGAAGAGAGTGGTGTTGTATGAGAACGAGATGGTGGCAAAGAGGAAAGTAAAGCGAGGTGATGTGATCCAGTGAGACTAGTGATTGGTTGGGTTGCGAGGCTCTACGGCATTGCCAGAGAGACCCAGGGGGAAAGTACCAGTGCTACTGCTACTACTGTGACTCTGCACGGACCATGGCATCCGGTTACATCACCACTTGTGGTTATTACACTGCAGTAATCGGATTATGTCGGAGTTATTTATTCCCATTGTGGCACTTTTAGCCCTGTGAGACTCGGCGCAAGTCACGTGGTGATGCGGTAATGGTAATAGATCAAGAGCAAGAGCGCGAGCCAAAAGCAAAAGATCAAGAAGTGACAAGCAATCAAGAGCGTTGTAATTCAGTGAGGTACTCGACTACGCAGCAGACCATCTCGCGTGCATAACAGCAAGAAGAACGATGTCCTTCAGTACCACAGTATCAAGATAGGACAACGAACCATCACCTCTCGGCGCAATGAATGTCAATGGCAGCGGTCCATCAAAGATCGCATACCTCGGCGCGGACGATGGCGCAAGCACCGACTCTGAGGCAGGGAGCAGTAGTCGTAGAGGATGGTCTGACGCTAGCTGGTAAGTAATTTCTTCGCATGTCATTTCAGCAAGCAAATCTCATACCGACATCTCTCGTAGGAACCCGTCAGACGCATCAAACCAACCCCGACCGTCCCTTTCATCAGGAGACGAACAGCCCTCAAACCAACCTTCCTATACCGTCACGACAGCGCACGACGGTCCACCCTCACCTAGCGCCAGCACTCGCACAGTCCAGCATCGAAAACACACCTTGACGCGACCCACGATACATACTGTTGGATCAAATATCTCGCTGGAAGCACTTACCCCTCAGCCCGGCGGTACGTTCATCTATCCCACTGGTCCAGGTCCAGGTCCTAGTTCCGCTACATATGCTAGCGAGAATGGTAAAGCTACATCGTCCAGTCCCGTCATGTCTAATGGGTACGGATACGGTCCGCCAAATCCGGTTTCTACATATCACAATGGGCCAGCCCAGTCGAGCCCGAATGTATATGGCGTCCACCCTCGCGTCCGCGGCAAGACTGTACTATCAGACTCGGACGATGTAGCATACGATCTCGCCAGCGCGTCCACGTCCTCGCATACGCCCAAAGGCAAGGGAAAGAGACGGAGTCGCGCCGGCTCATCCTCGTATCTTCCTTCACATCGTAAATCTAGTCGAGGATCAGTCGGATCTTGGCCCCTATCATGGTTATCGGGATCCCAAGGGAGACAGGGTTCTACTAGCGCACTGAGGCGTTGGGGACTACCTTTGCTGCTTCTCTTGGCGACGATATACGCTATCAACCTATGGCGTCGGACATACGAGCTTCAAGTAGAATTCTCGGTGTTTTCGAAACAATGGATTCGGAACGAGGTGGAACAGATTCGACCACTACGAGGATGTTTTGAGTCACCCCTGCTATCGCCAGAATACAATATCACGAAACACCTCGCACCTCGTCGACATCTGCTATCACCGGGAGTCGCACTTCGCCGTGAAATGTCATGCTACGACTACTCGGCTACTATACAACCTCTCCCAGACGTCCCCCTGGAACACATCACGTACCACACATACTGGCGTTCCGACCTTTTACCCTTCGGCGAGCGACAGGCAGCCACCTTCATCTCCTTTCTCGCTACTCAACCCCTCACACATTCCAAGCTCATCTTATGGACCAATGGCGCCGACGTGGTCAGTCAGAACGAGCACGTCAAACCGTTTCTCGATATTTGGGGAAACTACATCGAAGTTCGTCAAGTGGACATGTCGGCTCTGACAAAAGGAACTCAACTTGCAAGTGTTATTGGCAGTGCTGAAGGTCAAGGAATCTATGATCAGCGCGGCTGGGTCGATGGAGATGCGATCAGGCTGTTGGCGTTGTGGCAATATGGCGGGATATGGATGGACATGGATCAGCTGTTGACACGGGATTTACACCCTCTGACCGAGAGCGAATGGGTGACGCAGTGGGATTGCTATGGTGAGTGGCTGTGTCTATCCAGCAATCACATTTACGTCATGCTGACTGTGGCCTCTTTGGTGTGGTGTAGAGAAACCCTACTTCTCGCTCAACGGTGCACTGATGCATTTCGAACGTCACTCGCCGTACCTTTGCGAAGCCTTCCACATCATGGCGACGTCGCCGCTCCCTGCGCCAAACACGTTCTCGTGGGGATCGCACCTATATGCGAAAGTGCATCGGACGCTTCTCGCCGCGCACATCAAACCATTCAGCGTACTACCGTGGTGTTTCGCCGATCCGCGAAACTGTCGCACGGACAACCGTTTCCCAGATCCGTTCTCCCCTGACCCGAAAAGTTTTGCTGGGCGAACATGGTCCGACGGAGGCAAAGAATTACTCGAAGAGAAAGTCGGGCACGTGTGGACTGTCCACTTGCATAATCAGTGGGAGAAGAAGTTCCCTGCGTACGGGTGGATCGAGCGGTTGTTGAGCGGGTACAAAGCCCAGATGGAGATGATCAAGCGGTATGCCGAGGCTTCGGGCTTGGTGGGAACGCACGATGGGTCGGGGAGGATACACATCAAGAGGGATGCTCGGACCGTGGAACGTGAGATGGAGGAGTAGGATGGGTGCCGCGTTACAATCGGATGTCAGGCAAGACTATCCATTGTTGTACCATACAGTCAATCGCATACAGTCATACAGTCATACAGTCATACAGTCATACAGTCATAAGTCATACACATGGACCCGGAATCATAGCATAGTACACATATACGATCAGACATGAGACACGAGGCATGAAGCTGCATGACGCCAGTGCCACCAGTGTGCTCACGATGCATGTCACTTGCTCCGCCACGCAGAACCAGTGGTATGCTGCGATATCCAAACAAGTGGTAGCATGCTAAGATGATTGTTGTTGTCTCTACCGTGCCTGAATGTCCAGGCCTAACCCAAATGACGCTGCCCTGCTCACGTGATCTGTCATTAGTGATTTGATTTGACCGGTTTCGCTGTTGGACGCTCTTCTCTGTCTTGTGGGGTGGATCATTCACCTCGTCTGACAGCATCTTGTTACGGGTACTCGAACCTTGTATGGCTCGCTTGCAGACTCAGAGACGTACACAATACCGGCAGCATCGCTTGCGCAAAACATCAACACGCACAATCAGAGCACTGCCATAGCGTGCAGAGTATAGACGCCGAGACGAGACGAGACGAGACGAAACGACAACTTTTTACAATCTCAGTATCCGGACCGAAACGCAATTCGGCGACAGACATCCATCATGATCACGATCATCCTCAAGCAATAGCTCGACCTCGACCTCGACCTCGACCTCTCTCTCATCACCGATTTGCTAGCAGTGTCACCCGTTCATAAGCTCGACAGATCCATCTTCCGATCCCATTCTAATAATACTTCGACGCGTGACGACATTGATTAAAATTCGCAAAAACAAAGGATCTACGGTCCGTTCACCTGCCCTTGTGTCCGCTGGCCTCGATTCCAGCACATCATATAACAAAGGAAGAGACGGCTGTCAACAGCCTCGCTTCTTCGTCTCTACGTTGATCCTTGGTCAGACCTATCGTGTCAGTATCGCGCACCGCGACCCTCGCCAAAATGGCCACTACCATCCGACCCTCGCCCGTCCCCACTTCTCCAGCATCAACACCTCCCACCCCACCCAATAAGTTCCCCTCCTTTCCGCGCTTAGCGTCTGGTTCTCCCGCAATACAGCGTAACGCGTCCACCTCCTCATCCCGCTCTACCACCACCGTATCCTCCACTTCTAGTGTCGAGGCAGCAGCCATCCGGCCCCCGCCCATCGAGACTAGCACGGCGGCCACGAGCAGATCTCAGCTTCCCCCGGGCCAAGGCCATGGCGCAGAAAGCGGCAGTGAAGCTGAAGGCAGACCGGGAAGTGCCGGGGCCGGCGCGCGGTATGGCGAGCCTGATCTGGGTGGGATAGGAGGCAGAGCTTGGGGCCGGAATGGGCCTCGTTCTAATGCTCGATTCGGTCATCCTCCCACCATCGTTACTTCTTCTGCTTCCCCGTCTCCGTCGCCATTATACAGTCCGCCGCCTTCACGACCCTCCACATCGCAAGGCTATGGTGTCACTGGCGGTTCTCCCACCACCCCTCGACAGCCTCGGGCGTTTGCAGCGCAACAAGAAGTCTCGCCCGGACCTCGCGTGACCATCTCCCTCGACCCGACAGATCATTCCCCCACTTCCGCATCTCAACTAACAGGTGCGGGCGGCATCGACACGACCCCTGTCAGAGGCAGGATGGGCAGCTCGACCACCCCGTCCTCCCCGACAGGCTATATGTCACCTGTCCCATTCAATCAACGAGAAAAGCAGAGAACACTCAGTGTCGATGCGGGACCAAGTGGGTTGGTTCTTAGGAGGAGTGGTTCGGTGGAGAGAGATAAAGAGAGGAGGCAGAGTCAGGTGTCTAACCACTCGCACAGCGGATCGGGTGGACCGAGAAAGGCTAGCATCAAGGACTTCGTATTGGGAGAGGAGCTCGGCCAGGGTAGCTACAGTACCGTGTTTGCCGCTACGGCTGCATCGTCCTCAGCAACCACTTCGCCTACTTCACCTCGCCCTCCGCGCAAGTACGCCATCAAAGTCATCAATCAGCAGCATCTGGTCCAAGAGAAAAAGGTGAAATACGCCATGATCGAGCGAGATGCGCTGGTCCTCTTATCCAAGCCACGGCAAGCTTCGCCCACCACTGCGCGAGGCCATCGACGAGGCTTGTCCAGCTCGTCTTCAGGCGGATACACTCAAGCGCAAACACAGACTCAAGCTCAAGTCCTAGCATCGCGACGAAGGTCTAATGCAAGTCTTGGGAGTGTCGCCACAGCCAGTGGAAGTGCGCCGCACAGGAAAGATAGCGGTGCGACCGTCGTACCGTCGAGTACAGCGGCAAATGAGCGGCTGAGTATCGTTACGACGGACAGTAATGGTTCTTCCTCCCCTCTCTTGTCTGTCACAAGCAATGGCCAGCACTCGCCCGTCCTCTCTTCGTTTGCTGGCAGGAGACCATCGCGGTGTGCCGAGCCGCCCGAGATGGTGCAGGTCCCAGAGCAAGAGACGCTTTTCTTCGACGATGTGGTATCAGACAAAGCTGCTCAGAAGCCTCCGTCGCCAGTACATGAGGAGCCATCCTACTCTTACAACAATCGCACTCTCTCGCCTCCAGGCAGTACGACGAAGAACGTCGATACATCCGAAGAGACACCTCAGCCCTCGTCGTCGTCGAGATTGGCTTCACCAGAATTACACTATACTCCGAATCTACCTAATCACCACAACGTAGAATATCGCACGCCACGCGCCGCGACCCCGAAGAAGAGAAGGACGTCCCTAGCGCCATCGGAAAGGTCCCTCAAGTCCAGCTCGAAGATGAATCAGGGTCATCCTGGCGTCATCAGGCTCCACTCGACGTTCGTCGATAGCACCTCGCTATACTTCGTTCTCGACCTCGTCGGCAATGGCGAGCTTACGACGTTCATCCGGAAGTACGGCTCACTCGATCTTGTTTCCGCGAGGTATTACGCCGCACAGCTCATCGATACAATCGAGTTCATGCATGATAAAGGCGTCATACACCGGGACCTCAAGCCGGAGAATATCCTGCTCGACGACGATATGCGGATCAAGATCACCGATTTTGGTAGTGCTAAGATCATCGATCCGACCAAGGATAACGGCGAGGACGCGCAGGTGGAGGGGAAGAAGCGCTCGTTTGTGGGTTCGGCGGACTTTGTCAGTCCCGAAGTCTTGAGAAATGAGCCAGCTTCACCAGCGTAAGTGTCACTCGAGCGCAATCTAGATTTGCATTGGCTGACGCAGACCTGCGCCAATAGCTCGGATATCTGGGCGTTCGGCTGTATCCTCTATCAGTTCATTGCTGGCAAACCCCCCTTCCGCGGCGCGACGGACTACCTGATCTTCCAGAAGATCCTGAAGCGGGAAATGGACTATCCCGAGGGATTCGACGAAGATGCCAAGGCGCTCGTCGATCTTGTCCTGAATCTCGACCCGGCGTTACGCCCCTCTATCGCTGACATCAAGGCGCACTCCTTCTTCGCCACTACCGACTTCTTTACGCTGTGGACTATCCCTGCGCCAACAATGTCTACCGGTCTCGTACCCCCTGTCGCTACGCTCGCCAGCGTAGGACCGAACTCTGACCTGTGGGCTGTATTCGACGACGAGGTATCCGATGGAGGATTCGAGTATGACCAAGACGAGGAACCTGAACCCATCTCTGAGTCGAACGCCGATCATGGACGTGAACCGCGCTTCGACCGTGATGCTGCCGCACACGCAGTGAGGCACGTCGATAACCCAGATCATCGAATTGCCTACCGCCCAACAGGAGCGACGGACAGCGCACCTCACGTGGACTTGTCAGAAGTGCTCGATCCCCCTCGACCAGCGTATGCGCAGGAGCGAAGTCCAAATCACAAGAAGGACAGGGGCTGGTCGCAAGGTAGTTCGAGCTCTGGTGGGAACCGGACGGCACTCTCGTCGTTCCTTGAGACAATGAGGATCGGTGGGCACAATCACGGTACTCATGGACACGGTAATGGACACGGGCATGCACATGGTAGAGCCGAAGCGCAGTCAAATAGGACTAGCAGGACTAGCGTGCAGAGTGACGAGATGAGGGTCATGATGGGTCGGCCAAGTGGGGATCAGCGAGTCGACCATGACAAATGGTGAGTAGCCTCTCCACCAGGCACAGCAGAATACTGAGCAAAGACATTTAGGGCCCCACTCCTGCTCAATAACGAGCGGATCATCTTCACTTCCACCATCCTAGCTCGCGTCTCCACGCAGGCGTTGCACCTCCCGTCATTCCTCCTGCCAGCGGCGAAAAGACGACAATTGATACTCACCGACTTCCCGCGACTCATCACTGTCAAAGACGATGCAGAGGGAGAAGGGAACAGCATGACCGCATCCTCGCATTCAGCAGCGTCGGGTCATGTTGATCCCACCTACTCTGGATTGAGGGTGAAGGGCGAGTGCGTCTTCGTCGTGCGACCGTCGGGTGCAACGGGATACAGCGCACACAGTGCTCAAGATGAGAATCATGCGACTCCAGGAGGGACGTCGGGCGTACCTAATCGCGTGACTGAGGTACAGGAGAAGGGCAATAAAGGCTTTGTCGTCCAGACCGTGAGTTGCGATGTCTCAGCTACCGGTCCAGAGGGTATATGCTAATGTCTTACTCGCACATAGCCTGTTGCAACCTTCCACTACACTGCGGACAGCGCAGACTTGCGAGATAAGTGGATGAACGCTATGAAACGTGTGTCATAGTAATCCAATTGTGGCGGATGTCGTTTCAACAAATATAACATAATCTTGTACACCCTACGATGCATGTAGCCATGATATTTGACCATTGAGATCATGATCGAATGGGGGTAGTTGAGGAATAGCAAGGGGGAGATTAGCAACAAGGAGTAGCGTTGTGAACCGTGTGACTTGTGGTATACAGCTTTCAAATAGTGGATTGCATATGGCTCGATGGGAGATTTCAACATTGCATCAAGGATTGTATTAACAAGTGACAGTGTGCATCCTTTTTCCTTCTATTGCCCTATACCTTTGGCAGATCATACACACCCGTTCCACTATCGACCGTATCGTCTTTCCGAGCTACTGCAGAGGAAACACAAGGCCGAGGAAAGGAGATCTCGAGTTACAATCGAGTATGGCGTACATGCTCAGGAGAAATTGCAGTCGTGCAGATTGTGATGCGACCGTCGTGGGTCCTCCAGGCATCTGTCACTTCTGCGGAGCGATCCTGTGTGCTACGCACATGGAGTATCCTCAGCATAAATGCAACAGGTACTGGGTACGTCTCGTCATACTCCTCATCCTCCACTTCGCAACTCCGCTCCCTGAGTATGAGCTGACGTGAGATTTGGCTGCAGGAAGAGTTCGGCAGCGAGAAGACTGGGCCTATAATGAAGAAGCAGAATGATGATATGGTACGTGCAGGACTCGAGCACTGCAGTATGGGATCTGTAAGAACCACTATTCACCCTCTCACCTTGTTGAGCAGTTCAAAAGAACGCTCAAATCCCTTGATGCAAAACTAATCCTCCAACAAGCCGCCGCCCTCCGTCCCGGGTACAAATGCATATTGCAGAGTCTTCGTCACTTTGATACATCCGCGGAAGCGAAGGACAGAATGTATAACGGCATGAACCTTCACCTTCTCCTCGAATTTGACGATGGAGTCAAGTGGGTTGTACGCGTTCGGCAAGCTCATACAAGTGCTCCTCCACCCGAAATTCAAAGTATGATGACCTACAGCGAAGTGGCGACTATGAGAGCTCTTCACAATGCCGGCCTGCCAGTCCCGAATGCATGGCTGCCTCCTTTCCCTCCCCACTCCCAAGGAACAGCGGAGAACAGTGAGCCAAGGGGTATAAGGACCTTCGACCACATGTAGTGCTGACTGAACGCTATGACACACTTTTTAGGACAGCGACCCACTCAGGCTGACTATTTCTTTGCCGAATTCGTGCAAGGTAAAGCTTGGCTTGTCAACACCCCACTGTCGGACGGACAAGTGGATGAGAGGATCGCGTCGACATTCATCGAAGCCATTGCACGCGCTCATGGCCTCGCGGCATCCTACGACCTTGGAGTTAAGGGTATCGGGTCTTTGCAGATATCACCTGATAGAAATGGTGAGGTGAAGGACGTCATTGGTCCTTGTTTCGGCGGACTCGCGACTTCCATCCCGGACCCACCATATTTTCTTGGGCCATTCCACACTCAGCAAGAGCGATACCTCGCCGAAATCGACCTCACTCTCTCGAACATACTCGAACAACGATCTTGGGGACGCTACCCCCTCGAGGCTTTTCTCACTTTTCTGGCAGTCAGAGAAATAATCTGTGCCAATGAAGAGTTGGAAAAGGTCGAAACGTCCTTCTACATCAAGCATGCGGACGACAAAAATGATCAGTACCTGGTACAGGAGGATGGACAACTCTGCGGTATCATCGATTGGGAATGGTGAGGACTTCGGCTTGTGTGCCAATGATGCTGTAACGTTGATGGCTTCACGTCATTACAGGGCTTTGGTCACTACGAAGAATGAAGCATTCGCAGCTTCACCCGGTCTCTATGGCTCTGATGCATATTATGAGGGGTGCAACGATCTCACTCGGGAAGAGGAAATGCTTATAGCTTTCCATGAGCGCTTTGGCCGACCGGACTTGGCCGAATGCGTTCGAAACGGACGGATATATCAAAGATTGAGAGACGTTTTGACCCCTCGTCCATCCGATTTCCCGCCGGAAATTGAGATGATCAATGGTCTGCGAGAAGCATTTCTGGGTGCCGAGATAGCTGGACCGCCTTTCAAGTCCGCGGCCAGATGGCGACGAATCCTCCTCAATAAGTATCGGGACGACGAACGGGTGCAAGAGCTCCTGAAGAGGGAGAAGGAGGATGCGCCGCGCCGGGCGGAGGAGACGGCGAGACGGGAAGAAAGAGCGGCGAGGAAGAAGAAGGAAATGGCGGAAAAGGAGGAAGCGGCGCAGGTCCAGCGCAAGCAGTAAGACAACTCGGGAGGAGAGGCTCAGACGACTCCAGCAAAAACAGACGCCGTCGAGGACCGAGGACTGAGCGATGCCTTGGCATCGGGACTGGCGATACAAGGGGATGATATCACTCCAAGCACGGCTACCTAGTCCACTGATCTGTAGTATAGCCCGCAGGTATCGTTCTTTGTATACATTCATTTCGCGGTGAGCACGTTGTGAATCTCGAGTACTCCGCTCGCTTTGTAGCGATAGCGCAGTCCACCTGTAACATAAAACATGCAACATGCGTTCATTAACACTGCCACATTCGCTGTGCGAGAACACCTCTTTCGCCATAAGAAGTGAGTACTGTATTGAGCGCTGTCACATACTACATTCTTTTGACCATATCGACAAAGTACCGTACTGCGCAATGCTCGTACATCTCGCATGCAGAACGTCGTTGGTACAATCATATAAACTCAATGCCTGGCCAAATATCGATATCCCCCTTACCATCCTTCCTGGACCAAACCTGGGATGATCCGCTCCTCAAACCTGCAAATGAAAATGATATTACAAGCAATTCGATATGGACTGGAGACTGAGGCGTGGTGCACATGAGATCGTGAGAGGTACTACTACTATTATACAACACACTGCTAATGAGCCATGCCGGATCTTGCAATGCAAAGATGAGAAGAAGAGAAGATGACAAGATCAGATTGGAGTCTGGTGCGACTGCGAGCCAGAGCCCGGTTCACTGGCGCCGCTTGAGCCGCTGGCGCTTAGGAGGAAGCCCAGTTTGCCGAGACATTTGATCAGGGCCGCTTTGGATACGGGCTTCGCGAGGACGGCGGAGAATAGCGTGCCTTCTTCTGTGATACTCTGATGTTGCTCATATGACGTGGCGGCGATAACTGTCAGATTCCGATTCACTCGTCAGTATCGGTTCATGACGGACGGAAAATGGTGTGAAGACGTACTTGGCGTAGTCTGATTATGGTTGTTCGTTGATCGAATCATACGTGCTACTTGTTCACCGTTGACGACGGGCATATGTATATCGCAGATAATCACATCGAAGCCTGATGATTCGTGTCAGCTGCAAGATCATATTTCGAAAGGAATATCACTCACGGATACTGCCCATAGTCGCCGCCAGAGCCGCGGGACCATCGTCGACACAGATACATCGACATCCCATACGAGTAAGAAGCGTTTCCAGGATCTAGGTAACAAGTCAGCAGAGGGACTTCCAGGACGACTTTCGATGACTCACCTTCTGCGATATGGGGTTATCCTCTGCTATAAGCACGTCAAGTCCTCTGTCAGGCAGCGCGCCGCTCGACTGGCGGCTATCGGGGCTGTCGGACACTACAGAGGACGAAGGCAGCGAGCCGACCTCGGCATTGAGCGAGACCTGTCTGCGCTGACGCCACAGTTCCATGCTGGTGCTTCCGGCACTAGAGTTGGATCCAGCTCGGATTCTGATAGGCGCAGAGTTGCGCCGAGCGAGGTCTGCGTCCTCTGTGAATTTAACTCGATCAAGGGCATTGAGCTCTGATGGTCTGCGGAAATGCACAGGTAGGCTGGGCATCATGCCAGGAGTAGTGGGGGGTATGCTCGCTCGTGAAGGTGTTGACGCTGCTGATGACGTGGAGGTGGTAGGCGACGGAGGACCGTTGAGAGCAAGATTGTCGGATGGCTTGCGCATCGCTCTGTCGCGCAGTTTCGTGGACAAACTTCTCGGCCGAGCTCGGTGCACCTGAGCAGGACTATCAAGGGTCTGACCAATAGGAGCCATTGAATCCACCCTCATCTTGCGGATAACATCGTCATTCGCCTGCTTGAGGACCGGCAAGTTCTTGAAATTGAAGGTCCCAAAATCGTCCTGATCGGCAATATCGTCCACCACCGCGCTCATATCTGTCGCAGTCGTCGGCGACAGCGGCGCCAGATCCAGCCCGATCTTGCTCTGTCTCTGCTTATGTACCTGGGGCATAGCGTCCTCGTCCTGGAAAGTATGCGCAGCCCCTCGCGAGTCAAAGTAATCGGTCGATTCCGGATCAGTCACCTCTGGGACAAAGCTCGCTTCTTGCGTAGAGATCGTATCCCAGTCGATAGGAGCAAAGAAGGCATGGCGTTTCACTTCGTCCGCTCCCCGAGCTCCTAATCGTTGCTTGGGATCGGAGCACATCAGTCGATTCATCAGATCCATCGCTTCGGGGGAGATTTCGATTTCGTCCTCGTGCCAGTCGATACGCCGAGAGACGATGTTATCGAAGACCTTTTCTGGTGTTTCCGCATGGAAGGGCGGGATACCGTAGAGGAACTCATAGAGCACTACGCCCAAAGCCCACCAATCGACAGCCCTGTCATCCTGACCGATACCGAGGATGCTTTCCGGTGCGAGGTAGTCTGGCGTGCCGACGAACTTTGGCACCTCACGTCCGGTCATCGAAGGCGTATTCATGTCCCCAGACAGCTTCGGAACGGGAGACAGCTGCCTTAGGTGCTTCGGG
This sequence comes from Cryptococcus sp. GC_Crypt_3, assembly GCA_026538395.1. NCBI lineage: Eukaryota > Fungi > Basidiomycota > Tremellomycetes > Tremellales > Cryptococcaceae > Cryptococcus > Cryptococcus sp. GC_Crypt_3. The sequence goes on from JALPCB010000223.1 coordinate 21,576, forward strand.
AATAGACCAGCCGATTCTGAACCACTTGACTCATCTGCCGAGATCGTATCAAGGGATTGCGCAAAATACGACTGGCTCAAATTGGATATCGGTGGAGCAGCAAGTAGCTCTGGCGAGATCATTGGCGAATCGTTCGAAGACGTGTTTGAGACTGATCGAGCAAGTGACGGTCGTGGCCTGGAGGAACCACGCAGAGAGGTGCCGCGAAGGTAAGCAGGTCTTGGACCACCAACTTGACGATTGAGTAAACCGATGCGAGATAGACCAAAGTCGGTGAGCTTCAGGTGACCTCGCGCATCAATCAAGAGGTTGTCTGGTTTGATGTCACTGTGCATCATAGTCAGTTTGGCGATCTGATGCTGGCACCGCTGACTCCGCCACAAGACTCACCGATGAACGATATTCCTGACGTGGAGGTATTCCAGACCCAATACTACTTCAGCGGTATAGTTTCTTGCCCAATCCTCGCTCAGACCACCGAGCGTTTTGACCAGAGAGGCGCAATCTCCACCGTTGAGATACTCCATGACCAGATAAAGATAGTCTTTCGACTGGAACGAGAAGAATAACTTGGCCACATAAGGGGAGCTCGCTTGATTCATCAAGATTGTCCGTTCCGCTTTGACATTGGTGATTTGATTCTTGGCGATCATGTCCGACTTCTTGAGCGCTTTTATGGCAAAGTAGTCACCTGTAGCAACCTTTTTGGCAAGGTATACGGAACCGAAAGCACCTCGACTGATGGGTTTGATGATCTCGAAATCCTTGATTGAAGGCTGGGCAGCGCGCGGTTGTAGCGCTGCCGAGGGTATACGCGGTGAGAGTGGCCCATCTCGGAATGCGCGGGATGTAGACACACGTCGATGATGACCGTGCTTATCGCTAGGCACGAGAAGCGGCGAAGACGGTTTGGACTCTGATTTGGCGAGAGTTGTGACAGGCGTAATCGCCGCTGAAGAAGGCTCGATCGCAGGCGTCGCCATAACTGCTGGAGTCTGAGCAGGAGCAGGAGTGGGCGGAACCGTTGAAGCGCCTGATTGCTCATTGAGTGCACCGGCAGGGCGATGAGGGTGACTCTGAGTGATAGGTAACCTGGCTTGAGGAGCGATTTTCCTTATGCCCGGAGGTGAGGTCTCAGGCGCGTCAGGCAATGGTGTACTCTGGGCCTCCATCGGCGATGCGGCGCCTCCTGCACCTTCCGAGCCACTCTCTGACTGACTGCCTTCATCCCTCTCCGCCAAGATCTGGTTCACCTTGTCCTCCCACTCGTGTCGCGTTTTCTCAGAATATCGAATCGTACTTTGCATCCTTGCGATAGCCTTCTGTTTCCGTCGCAGCTGATCTTCGACGTGCGTGAAAAGCAGGTTCAAGGCACGATCGCCGGTCTGGGGTCGCTGCCATCGCCTGATCCGCTGCAGCATCTCCTCTGACTCTGGCGTCAAGTACATTTGCACGTTGAAAGGGAGATCTGCCTCATCCTCTTGGACCAAAGGCGTCTCGATCTCTCGAGCCGTTTTGAGGATGCTGATAACATCTTGAAGGTGTTCATGAGCGACTTTACGGACCTCTATACCCTGTGGCATCGACAACATAGCATGTTCATCGGCGACAGCGATCGAATCGGGTAGCGTAAAGAACAGGACGCCCTGATACTGAGCCGGGTTGTTGGGTGCGGCAACGTCGATCTCCTGATTGAGCTTGACGACAGTCTGCTGTAGGTCGTGCATACACTCGTTGGACGCCATGATTTCCGCTTCCAAACGGTGAACGGCATCGCAAGTCTCGTTATGCTTTTCGAAGAACCAAGTGACGATCTCTCGTTCGCAGATACGGCAAAGGATCGCCTCATTGGAGATGATAATGTCTCGAGGGAAAGCTGCCTCGGTGATTGCCTCGGACTGGGTGGCCGCAACAGGCTTTAGTACCCACATGGTATGTGATGGCTCGTTGTTCTCCCGCATGAGCATGCCAACTCCCTCGAGCTCGATGTAGACCGGACCAGGCTGTCGATCCTCATGCTCGTCATCCTCAAAGTCGTGGACCTCAAAGCGGAATCGGAGCTGTACGGTATTACCGTCGTCCTGTACCAGCTGCTGCGTCGCTTCAGAGAAAACACTCGCATCGGCGGGAGCAAGTAGGTCAGTGATGGGGTGTTCAAGCACATCTTCGGGATCACGGCTGAAGGCATGTCAGCAGGATTCTTCTGCGACAATCCGATTTGCTCACCCAATGACTTCCATAATCGCGTCATTCACATATTCGATCTGCTCCCCATGCAAACTCAGCTCCATGACGATGTTAACGCTCTTCGCGTGTTCCGCCAAGAAGCGCAAATCCTCGACAGCTTGAGCCTTGGGTGTGCCCAATAGGGGTCCTGTCGCCGTTTTGGCGGTGAATGGTCCAGAAGATTCCGGAGATGGCAGATCAAAAGCATGTACCGAGACTGGTTGATCTGGTACTGACAAAGTGACGGAGGCTGGCGAATGCCGAGGTTCGCTAAGAGCTGCTTTGAACTCCTGATCAAACCGCTGTTGTTCCTCTCTCGACGGCTTGACGACAAACAGCAACGGCTCATTCTCATCCTCCTCGTCAAAGTTCCAGAATCCCTTCTCCGCCTCCCACCAATCGATGACACGACTCAAATTGGCAATCGCCATCAGAATGTCGACGTACCAATAACGCCCAGGCCAGTCTTCATGATCATCCCACATCTGACCGACCTTTTGAAGCTTCTGGATACAGTCTGCGCACGTATTCGAACGGGAAACGATGGCGTTGACACTAGAGTCCATGATCTCGGTGGCCAGAACGATGAGGACTTGCAGGGCTTCAAGGAACAATCGATCTCCATCGGCAATTTCTTGGGCCTGAGACGACACATGACCGCGAGGAGGCATTGGTGATCTCGATCGGGACGTTGATCGGGAGCTAGATCCAGAGGGAGGCTGATCGAGAGCAAGTGACATGTTGCGACCGGGTCGAGCGTAGTTCCGTGGCAGAGCGCTGGGACGTCGACGACCAGAGGTTCGGTTGGGACTACTGGGTAGCATCGATGTCCGCTTGGTCGGGCTCATGCCGGGTCGCGATATCGACGGACGACGACTCGGACCTCGCGAGGATGACACTGAATATTCCGTCAGCTTCTTCGATGTGCAAGTCAAAAACATACCAGCTCGAGACCGCGTGCCTTCTGTCTCCGGGCGTTCGCCAGCTTCGCTTTCGGTGTCGTTGTCATCTATCAAAGGCGATTCGTGGATGTCAAGAGATGCAAAGTAATCGGTGGGAATGATGTCTTGAAGAGTTTCTTCTTCCCTTTGCTTCTCCACATAGCTGGTGATAGCATCGATTGTCTTTTTCAGGGTGGCGTCACAAGCTTCTTTCGCCGCGTTGAGACGATGCTTCACGTGGCGTCGCACCGATGCGATAGTGATATCCGCACCCGGCGCAACAGGTTTGTTCTCCCTGTTATCCCTCTCTTGCTCATGGGCAGCTCCGAGGGCGTATATGGGAGAAGGAGTCTGATCCCATCTAGGTACACCGGGAGTGAGACCAGGACCAAGCGATTGACCATATGAAGAGGAACGAGACGTGGTTTGGCTTGGACGATCGAAGGCGCCAGATCCAAGTGGTACCATACGAGGACCTGATGATCCGCCGGATTCACTGGCACGTGAGTGTGGCTGAGTGAGCACATTCGATTCAAGCTCCAAGCGCAAATTTGGCTGACGCCGCCGCGATTCAATAGAGCTGCTGACTCGACTACTCAACAGTGATGATTCCTCTTGCACCGTTGAGGGATGGCGGATCGGATGCGCAGGTAATTGAGCGAGAACCGCCGTCTCGGAGGACGACTGTCTTGATAAACGGGAGATGTCTGCAGAGGTCGAACCAACGATACTGGCGCTGTCTTGCAAGCTTCTTGGGTCGTAGTCAGCAGGTCGAGACCGCAGTTCAGCGTGCGAGGTGGCTTGGCGTAATGACATGCCAGAGTCTCGGCGAAGCGGTTGAGGAGCCAACAATGCCGCTGCTGGAATAGGGAGGGAAGGGATGTCGCTAGTCCTTCTGGAGGTAGGAGCAGATGGTACCCGGCCCTGGCGATGCGAGGTGGGGTTGCTTGATTTGCGAGGTTGAGGATGCTGGGACTCTGGAACAAAGTTGCTCTTGACCGCATTCCACCACCCCTCCATTTTGTAGACCAGATTCTTCTTCTTCTTGCCAGAGCCGCCACCCGAAGTTGAGATATCGGTTTTCACCGAACTGCCAGAAGTCTGCCTAGGGCGTTCGTATAAGTTACTCCTCTTCTGGATAGGCGACAACTTGGGATCGATTAGCGATAATGAGGACCGGATTGACAGGCTGCGGCGCCGAAGCGATCCTTGGAGGGACTGAGGGGCAAAATCGTCCCTTGAAGTGGTCGGGCTGAGTGCTATAGCACTTGACGCGTCGTGATTGGGAGTAGGCGTGATGTCCATATCTTGCGACGGCCGAGCGGGTTCTTCTGGTATGGAAGCGGTCGCACCGGACCGAAGATCTCCATAACCCTCATTGCCTTGGACATCTTTGCCCTTAGCCGCCTCTGCTTCAGCGCGAATCTTCTCCTCCTTATAGCGCTTGTAACAGTCCATCCAATCGATCCACTCTATTCCCCCAACAGTTCCACTAGCACTGCTCTGCCTCTCCATCATGTTGCCCCCAGCTGGGCTAAAACGTGAAGGTCCTGCATTCGACGGCATCATTCCGGATCCGGATGTCCGATCGTGGATACCGGGAGATGCTTTGTCTGCAGAGACTGAGGAGAGCGTGACTGCTCTGCTCAACTCGTGCATCCCGAGTGGGATAGGAGGGAGATCTTCGCCGGGAGAAGACGCAGATGTAGGAGACTGTTCTAAACCCCAATGAGCTTGACGATCTGCACGGGGACCTGCAAGCATTGCGGGGGCACCTGTGGTTGTTGAGCGATTGAAAGCTGGAGGCAACAATCCCTCGCCGCGATCACTCTGCCGATCACGATTAGCGTTTATTGACACAAAGTGATGCAGCTCCACTCACTTGACTCCCTGCACTATTAGGCCGCCAACGTTGCAATTTCGCCTGTCTGCTCTGCATGATCATACTCGCGTGGCTAGCTGCATCTCCATGGCTTGGGAAGCCAGCAAGATCCATTGCGATGCCTTTCTCAGTAGCTGACCGTGTGCGTATAGGACCAGCAGGCATCATACCCGGCGTCACGCTACCAGCGGTGGTATTGGGAACATGAATTGCGGTGGCAGGAGGCAAGCTAAGTCCCAATCCGTAAGATCCGGTTTTTGGCGATGTAGCCGAAGGTTGTTCTGCCAATTCTCTTGCCATAGGCCATTGCGGAGGCGAGTCGGCCAAATTCGCGGTCGCAGATGGCTTGAAGGCTTCATGCATGGAGGTCCTATATCGGTGATGTTTTGCTCCACTGGCGGTACTCTGCGCTAGGCCAGCTGCCTCGATGGGAAGGGATGGTCGAGGTCGAGAGGCTATCGGGGGCAGCAGCGATTTGAACGCCGACGGTGGTGCGAGGCTGCCAGAAGAAGAGCGTGAAAAGTCGCCTTGACGGACGGGAGCGGTTGTAGGAGGAGTGACCTTTTCGTTGACAGGCGAAACGCTTCTCAGCCCCGCAGGTGTAGATGGAACGGACAGAGTAGGACGTCCTTTGCCCAGCTCTTGTGCAGAGGGTAGGGCTGTCCTCGGCGCTGGCGGAGGCATCGAAGGGTAATGAGAGATCTGTCGAGAAGATGGAGGAGCCATGATGCCAATTGCAGGTGTCCGGGCTTCTGGGGAAGGATTGGGCGTTGGTACCGACGCTGTAGAGGTATTGGAAGGTGGCGATGGACCCCGCGGTGGAGGCGTCGCCGACGAACCCTTGATCAACTCTGCCGCCAGTCGGACACTAGTAGGTACCCGATTCAGTCGTATTGCTCCGGTGCCGGTCGATGCTGACGTCAAAGCTGAGGAATTTTCGCTCGCTACGCTTGTTGACGGGGTGAAGGTGGATCCGGCATCTGATGTGGACGCCCACGGAGATGGCAACGGATTGAGAGGCGAGATCATCGACGCGGACGTGGACAAACTCGCCATGGCCTGCGAGCTGAATGAGTTACGATTGCCGCGGACCACCGGCATCTGACGTGATTCGACCGAGGAAGGATTGAGAAATTCTGATGGCCGACGTTGTCTCGATGGACTAGCGTAACGTGGTTGCGCGAGGATTAGTGTTCCGACACGCTCCCTTTCAACATGCTCCGACTCACCTGTTGACATTCACCGGGGCTATGCGCTCCCTTTCTCTTCGAGGACTGGGTGGTCCCATTGGCTCCTTTAACTTTCCTTTGTCTCTCAAGCTACCCCCACCACTGCCGAGCGATGAGCCTGATACTGATGATCCTTCCCAGTTTGTGTTCCAACCCAAGCCTAAAACGTTCGTCTCCTTTGAGGTGTCACTTTTAGCGGAAGGTATGACAATTGCTCGTCGTGGTGACTCATCCGCCTCGAATGTACTCCCCAACTCTGGGCTGCCAAAGGCCAAAGGACTAGCATCGGATCCAGGCGCAGCCACGGCAATGTTAGGATCCGTTGAACTTCCACTGCTGCCGCTTCTTTCTCGTGACGATGTCGAAGACGTGTCACTCGTATGAGCTCGGTTGATGCTTTCGAATCGACGAGATGCTGGGTGTGTCGGAGATTCCTTCTTGGCCGTTCTAGGAGGAGATCGCTTGAGTGACGGGACAGGCAGATTGCCTGCCAAAGCAGAACCGCTTCCTGACCTCTTGTTTCGCATTAACAGAGTGCTCGGCGTCATTATCTGTGGACGTGATGACGTGATCGGGCTCGGCGGATGAGAGCTGATATTGGGTATAGGGCTTGAGGCGCGACTCCCGACGGTGACCGGACTTGCGGTGCGCGGTCGTGATAAAGGTTCCATTGGACGTCTTGGTGTCCCGCTGCCTCCTGAGTGCGCGGGCGAGTATTGCTCGCCAGCTTGACGTCTACCAAGTCCGAGCCCATCCTCAGAGTTGGTAGGTGACGAATGAGACGAAGAAGAAGAATTATCCGAATTAAGGGGTACAGTGATGGCCTGTGCAAGGGGCGAGGGGAATGATGGGGTCGCAGCAAAGGTAGTCGGATGTTTCCTGTGGGTGTGTGAGGTGAACGATTGCCCTGCCGGCGTAGGTATGGGACTGAGGATGACTGGTCCAGATGGTGTAGGCACTTGGAGCGTGGGTGGAGCTATGGGCGACGAGGACGTGCTGGAGATTGCAACGATGTGTGAGGGGTCACTTGGAAATATAGGCGAATGGCGTGGAGATGGTGATGCATCCGAGTTGGAGTCGCGGTCTCTGTCCTCGTCGAGAAAGAAGATGCCGTTCGACATGGTGTGCGTGTCTGCTGCGAGATGAGTCTTGAACAAGGCAGCGCGGTTAGGAGGACGGGTTGAGCACTCACCAACGCCTGACGCGCTCCAGTCAATGTCCTAAAGATGCCCACACAGCTCCACTTTGATGTGCCGACGAGGTGTTCGCTTGTATGCCTATGGCCAGTGGGAGGACGTAAAGAGAGAACCGAAGTGAAGAGCACACGCTTCCGGTTGATGAGGGGAGGGAGGCTGCTCTCCCAGCCTCTGCGAGACGCGATAGAAGGGATGTAGACGACGTTACTAATCTGAGATGGAGATTGAGCCGTGTCGTATCGTATTATGTCGAATGGCAGGAGTGTCTCTGAGGCTGTGAATCTGTGGTGGGCGGGGGAGCTACGAATGCGATGTTTCGAGGTGATTCAGCGATGTTCTGACCATTATGACTTTTTGGGAACCCCTACGGCCCCTACGGCCCTACGGCTATCCGACGGGCAGAGGTGATCAAGGCGGATATCACCGTTGAATTGGACTTACCGCTTTGCTTTGCTTTGCTGTGACGAGGGAGGAGAGAGAAGGACGAGCCTATGCATCCGCTGCCCCTTACCGACCCGACATGTTGACCGCGATAATCGAGAGGTTGTTCTTTGTGGAATGATAGCCGTGGGCACAGAATGGTATAATCTGATAGGTAAGTTATGATGATATCACAAGGAGTGACCCAGTGGCAGTAAAGTGAAAGTGACAGTGCCAGATATCCCTCCACTCCCTGTCACACTCGGTACACTAGTCGCAGCAATAAACGGGTGGCGGAACCAATTCTCAATCACCTCGCCAAATGACTTTGTACGAAAGCACGCAGCTAGCGCGACTAC
>JALPCB010000224.1:0-29702 GCA_026538395.1 Cryptococcus sp. GC_Crypt_3
CAGCACCCGTAACAAAGCTGAAGGTGTGCTCCCTTGCTCTCGTCTATCATGTTGTTGTGTGCGCTGATTGAGTGTTACTTCCAGCCGTTCTTCTGGAACAAATTGACTCCTTACGCTGTCAAGAACACTATATGGGATCAGCTTGGCTGTGGTCATACACCTTTGGATATGGGTGATATCGAAGCTGTATTCACATTGGAGACACCTCTAAAGCGGGCGAAGATGAAAAAGGAGAGTCGAAAGGCTGACGTGATTTCTGTGCTGGATATCAGTAAGTCGGCATGAGTCTAAGGACCTGGTAGCTCCACGTTAGTACTCTGGCTGACGCTCGCACCCTGCTATAGCCAGGTCGAACAATATCGGTGAGCTGGTTCGACGCAGTAGAAAGGTATCAGCTGAACTTGTATCATTGTGCAGCTATCATGCTTTCTCGCCTGCGTATGTCACCTGCCAAAATTTGCAAAGCAATCCTCGAAGTGGACGATGAGCTTCTGGATATCGACGAACTGGCCATTCTGGCTCGGACGCTGCCTACCGCAGAGGAAGTGAGTCTGCGTCGACTGTCTCAACACCCGCAGCAATGGGTCACTTTGGCTAATCTCTATAGCAGGTCGAAAAACTGCGGTCCTTTACGGGCGACGAGACGAAACTTGCTAAACCAGACTCATACTTTCGCGCGGTCAGTTTCCGTTCAGACTCGACCAACGCTCCAACGCTTGTCCGCTGACGCGGCCAGCTTGGTGTTTCAGATCAGCTTGATCCCTCATATCAAACAGAGGCTGGAAACCATGGTGTTCCGACTGCGGTTCGAAACGATGATGGATGAAGTGATGCCTGATCTCATCATACTGCGATCGGCGGCGGACCAGCTGAGGGGTAGTGAGCGGTTTCGCCGTATCCTGATAGTGAGCGTTGCTCGTGTGCTTCTGGGACCGATCTAACTGTAGTGTGTCACGGGCGTGCGCTGAGACTCATACTCAACAGGTCGTGCTTGCAATTGGAAATAGACTGAATTCGGGGACTTTTCGAGGCGACGCTGCAGGCTTTCATCTCGAGGCGCTCTTGAAGGTGAGAATATGTCTTCCGTCATTACTATACTACCATTTGCCATCGCAGCGCTGTACCGCTGACAACTTCTGTAACGCCTGCCAGATGAAAGAAACGCGGACCTCACGAGACAAAGACTGCCCTACGATGTTCCACTATCTCGCGAAATTGCTCATCAAGTCCGATACCGCATTGATAGAGTTTGCAGACGATATTCCGGCTGTCGAGCCGGCTGCACGATGTGAGTCCAGTGCATCTGATGCTACCGACTAGTTCGTAAATGCGACATGGTAACTGACCTCACGACTGCACATCACAGTCTCAATAACGGACTTGTCGTCGTCAATTACGTCTATAAGCAATTCACTATCGTCAGCGATCGCATATCTACCTCTACTCGATGATGCAGATGCGCTTCACCCACTTCTCGTCGACTTTGTGAAGGGCTGTTCGACTCAAGTGGAACAGCTCCAATCGTCATTCGGCGAGATCAAGGTGAATCTTGCGGATCTTTTGCGGTACTTTGGTTATACACCGTCCTCGAATGGTGCACGCGAGAGTCTCGGTGAGGTAGAAGAGCTCTTCGGGCTTGTCTCGTCCTTTGCAAGAAGTCTGGAGAAAGCTGGCGCGGAGATGGAGGTGCAGTTGGCGAAAGAGGCGATATTGGCGGAGAGTCAAAATGGAGGAGAGATGAGGGTCTCGGGCATTGGTGCGCTCAGCAAAGGCCACGGTCAGCAAGGTACTGGCAGGACCAAAGATGGGCATGTGCTCGTGCAACCCGTATCACCCAGCGAAACGCTTTCGACGTCTCAAAAATCCACTGTCGATAGCGGAGCCACATCATATGACAAACAGACCAGCGCCTCTACGACTCGGCGGCGATCACGAATAGGCCAATCCCGAGGCGAGCTAGACGAGGCGATCCGTACGATTCACAATGGGACGTACCGCAAAAGCGAGAGGGAGAGGGTGAGGGAACCTTCCATGTCCACCCTCTTAGGTGGTCGTAGCGGGCAGAGCGTATCAGCGATGTTCGGCAATGCACGAGGAACAGCACGATCGCGAATGTCGGCGGCAGGGGAAACGAGCAGGTCCCGAATGTACGCTGGGACGGTGGGAAGGTATCCTGTCTCTGGCACATACACAAGAATGCGCGGAGAGAGTAGGAATGGTGGAGTTAGGCTTAGTAAGATGTTCTTGGATGGGAGTGGGGGCGGGCATACGAGAGCTGGCACGTCTTTCCGATGATCTACTCTGTACTATACTACACCCTTAGGATGCTTGCGTGGTTGTATCCACTGCATCAGTCGTTGTAGCCTAAAGTGCACATTGTACCGTAGATCCAATACTATTTGCATGATGTCTTTCCTAACCTCTCACTTGACCTTCTGACTATCGTACATGCTTTTACTTCGTGCTTTGTATTCCCCGACCTATCTAGTAATCGTCTTCATATGTCATGTTGTTGCTGTGTTGTATTGTATCCTGGATTCGGATAGTTGTATGTTGGTTTGTGTTTCGAGTTTCCCTTTCAATGGCGATAACGTGATGCTGGATTGGAGATTGTTGAGGGAAAGTGAATGGCTTGATTGTCAGGCAACAGGTATTCACTGCCTCTAAGAACACGACGATAGCGTCAGCTACCGCTCACAATAGCATGATCATGCGGGAAATAGGAGGATGGGGGCAGTGGGAGACTACGCACGAAGTTGAAGCCGCCGTTAGCCTTGGTGGGGCTGTTGGAGGGAATGAACGAAGTCGCAGGGGGGGACTGAGCGATACCGTGGGACGTGCGCGCGATGTGGGCGAGGTCGAGGCCTGTGGGTAGGAAGTAACATATCGCAGAAATTAGCTGAGGCTGTGTTATCTCCGAATATGAGGGTCAGCTCACCGCCCTTGTTCAGCGCGCCCTCGCGGTACACCCTCGCGGTCTCCCTCTCTTCGTCCGTGACGTTACTCAACCTCCTCCCGCCGGCGGCAGGACGATTGGCAGTCGGACTATCGCCAACGCGCGAATCGAGCGACGACATACTCTCGCTCGGGGAAGTAGCCACGGCGGCATTCCCTTCCACATCCCCGTTATTCTGGACATGGACGTGCTTGAAGTCGATGCCGGCCTCTGACGAGTTGGGCTGGGCGTGAGCGCGCAGTTCGGCGACGCGGTCCAAGTCCTCATCCAGGTCGAACAGACTTTCATCTTGCGTGTTGGCGTCAGCGGCCGCATCGATACGGCCGCTCGCTTCGTCCTCGCCTTTTCGGCGCAGCGAGCCCCAGTTGTGGGCGCCGTCCCCGCCCTTGTGCGAGTCCTCGCTCTTGTTCAGCCCCGAGCGAGAGTGACGGTCTTTGAGCAGTGCCGCAGGGTACTGGTTGCGCTACAGTGCGCAGTTGCCATACCGAGCGAGTCGAGTGGAAAGCGTCAGGATGGAGGATGAGAGAGGGTGATATGAAGAGTGGGTGGGGATGGGTGAGGGGTATGACGTGATATATGATGACGACAACGCGAGAGACCACGCGTCAGTAGCTGCATTCCAGGTCTTTCCGCTCTCTTCGAGCGAGGTCAAGCAAGAAGGAGGTAGAGGCGCCGAAAGAAGTGGACACGCACCTCTGTTCTAGTCATATCGCGATATCAATGTGAGAAAGTATAAAGTGTCGAGAACAGTGGGATTCAGTGTGTGTATCTTATAACGAGGATGAAAGTGATGGGGATATCATGAGCCATTCATCCCCTAAGCGCTATATATATGCTAGCACAGTGAGAGATAGGTCACAAGATCACACCATTCAGCCGCTACTACTGTAGCACACTTAGTGCACTACTGGCACTGGCTGCACGGCGAGAACCGGATATCAGATACCCCGCGTTACTGTGGCAGTTCTCCCCGCGGGGTACTACGTGTTTCAGGGTGCGAGGATGCGGCAATAGCTCGTGGCGAAGTATGAAGCATGCTCGTGTTGGATTTGGGTGAGGGGTGCGTTGCATATAACGGAAGTATCGTATCTATCATATAGACTACCAAGAGAGCCTCGTCTCTTGTCAAGGTCGTGGTCAATCCATATGCGAGGTTCCGAAATTGGAGTGACTCAACAAAACGAAGTACTACTCGTGTACTCGTACACTCGTTGTCGTTACTGATGAGACCTGCCGCTGACCCACAGCGTGGCAGGACCGCGCATTGTCGTCTGTCCGACTGAAGGTGTGTCTGCTTCCTTGCGCGCTTTTGAACTCATCGTGACAAACAAGCAAGTCTCCGCGTCTGGCGGACGACCGGTGCTTAAGGCCTCATAAATTGTGGGAGGGATGAAAAGCCAATCGCCCGTCTGCAAGGTTCCTGGTAGTTCCACGTCGTCCGTTGCCGAATCACCAGCATGAGGGAAGAGACCAAAGTTTCTTGCGCTGATCGTAATCGGGGATCCGCTGTTCGACTCGTTGGGATCGGGTGCGAAGGCCCAATCGTTGTAAAGGTCAATCCAAGTCTGGTGGTCTCGCGGGAGGTGTGCCGCCTGTATAGAGTGCGTGCATTCATCGGACCTAGCGCAATCACGATCAAACGGGGAAAGGACGAGGACATCGAAAGGCTCTTCGAGATCGTTCTGCGGCTCGTTGTAGATGATCTTGTACCTCCTTCTATCGCCTGCCGCATGTGTCAAGGGACCAGAGATACTTGCCACTTCACTGATCTGCACAACAGACTGATCATACGCGATCGCATCTTCCTCACTTTTCCACTGGGCTTGCAGCGCGGAGTTTGCCCACATGATTGCGGAGTCCGCTTCGCCTTTGGGTGTGGAGATCGTTGAGATGCTCAGTTCGTCATTTCCGGCAGCAGCAGCCTGAAATGCGATTCCTGTGACGGCATGTCGAGAACACCCGGGTTCCTCTATCTCTATCCAAGGCAACTTGTGGTTGGTGGACTCGTATTCGATGGTCAACTGGCCACTGATAGGTCGGGCGGAACATTTGGTTCGAGAAGGTGCGTATCTGGTGGTCTCTGGCTTCGAGTCTGTCACGTCCATGTTGCTTGGATTCAGCTTGCTGGTCTGTAGTAGTTGGTAAGGGTCGCTGTACTGAAAGCTTGTGATTGAAAGTAGTAGCGAGGGGTTGGGCATCGATATAATATCATGAGGACGAGAAGAGTTATATAAGGTCACCTTTCTTGGTCTACTGAGAACTAGACCGTGAACGCTGTACTTCATCTGCCCTCCATTATTACCTTGCGTCCCTTGGTGAAAGGAGGTCACACACGCCTCCTCGTTTCACAGCCTCGACCTTGAAGCCTTCAAAATGACGGCGTACATGACTTGGGGCGTACTTGAAGAAAGGAGAGGAATGAGATCACCAACGACTCCATACTAGCTACTGATTGCAGACTGCCAGGTGCCCAAACATCAATGATTCTGACTCGGAGCAGATTCTCTCGCAAGGGTGCCAATTCGGCCATGCCGACCTCATAGCGATAATACAATGCAGGCATCTCGACAGTGAAATATACATGCATAGGCATGCTATTACCGTGATTGTCACATGTGAATGATAGTAGCGTGAGTGACAAGCTTATGCTCATAGCGTATGACTGGGGGATATATTATGCACATCAGTAGCCAAACCAATCAGTGTTCGATGCCCGCTACGGGCGCGACTCGCCGCTGACCCACAGCGTGGCAGGGCCACACATCGTCGTCTGTCCTTGCGAAGGCGTATCGAGCTGCTTGTGGACTACCGAGCTCATCGTACCGAACAAGCAGCTCTTAGGAGCCAGCCGGCTGCCCGTAGACAAGGCTCCGTTGATCCTGGGAGCAGTGATGAGATACTCGCCCGTGCGTAGGGCTCCGAGTAGCTCCACGCTGTCCGCGCCCGGAAATCTATGCGGGAGGAGATTGAAGTCTGTCGCTCTGACGACGGTGAAGTACTCTTCTTCTTCCTCGTCCGAGTCGTCGCGGGAGGTGTACACGGCGTCCCAATCGGCGTTCAGGGCAGTCCAAGCGTCGCATCCCACTTGGAGCCGGCCCTGCTGGATGGCGTGCGTGGTCCCATCGGAAGCGGCATACGTGAAAGGGGATATGACGAGCGTGTCGAGGGCCTTTTCTTCGTGGTCGTGCGGCTCATCGAAGATGATCTTGTACCCCTCCCTCCCACGCGCGGCGTGGACGTCGGTGTCGAGGAAGGTAGCGGGACCGGAGATACTCCCCACTTCACTGACCTGCACGAGCGGCTCCCTCCCTACCGCCCACTGGTATCGCAGCGCCTCGGACGCCCAATCTTCGGCCTCAGGTACGAAGATCGTCATGTTACCGAGATCGGTGGCGGCGACAGACCGAAAAGCCGCCTTCCTGACAACATGTCGAGTGCATCCCGAATCTTGTTCGTCTTTTGTGGTCGAGCTATGTTCGGCAGTATCGAATTCGACGGTCAATTTGCCACTTATCGCTCGGGCTGTACCCAAGCTGCGAAAATCATTGCGTGTGGTCGCTGGATTCGTGTCTGTCATGTCGATATCGCCCGAGTCCATCTTGAGAGTCTGTGTCGTCTGTTGTGTCTGTTGTGGGAATATTCAACGATATGCGAGAGGGAGTAGTGGCGGGAATGGGTAGATTGTGACTATGAGAAGGCATAATGACATAGTACAGTAGCTGTTCATGTACTCGTCACCGATCATTGAGTCATCTGCTATCCATTATTACCTGGTCTCCTCCGGTGAAAGGATGTTTCGCGCTCCTCCTTCCACACTATGACACAAACGCAAAGCGACTCAGCTCGACTGAGTTGAACGAGTAAACCATCTTTTCTGGAAGAACGCTGCCTTACTTTAAAAGAACCAGCTCAGTACCGATAACCCACGCGCGTGCTATAAACAGATGCATGCTGTTGCGTATACTTCATGACTTTCGCGTGTTCGCTTTTTGCCGGGTCAACCTTCTCAATCTTCTTTTTCAACTCCCCACTTCTGCCACGATCACCAATCCGGAAACGGCCCAAACTAACAAGTCTTAGCGTAGGTAGTTTGGTTGTTCTATCGAGCATACAGGTCAGCACACTCCTCCCACACGTCAAAGAGTGAATGATACTCACCGAGATGTGCTCAGTGTCGAGCGAGTCATTCTTGTCCTTGACATCAATGGTGGATACCCTCTTGGCGCCCGAGTGCTGAACAGCGGCATGCATCGCGCCCTCGCCAGAAGTGAGCTCCTCGGTGACCCTGATGATGTCCGTGATCAAGCTTCGGGCAAGGTCACCGGACAGTGACTCGCGGGCGACAACACGGAGGATCTCAGTGTCCTCGCAGTTGGGCGCAAGGGGATAGCTGACATGACGACATCAGCCACAGTTCCATTTTCAATCAATCAGGCACTCACTTAGGGACGATCCAGCCGGTGCCTCTCAGTTGCGTCTGAATCCACGCCTGCTTGACACCAGGGTACTTCGCCTTGAACTCATCGGTAAATTTGAAGGCAACGACCGGGAGACCCTCAATGTAGTATTCCGCATCCTGCTCAGATGGACCGGTAGCGTGAGCAATGCCGCTGCTGATGGCCTTGCCGATGGTCGGCACGGCATCGCCTCCCTTTGGCAGATGGATCTTGCTGAGACATGTGAAGTAGCCTGAGCCTTCGAGAGCGCGCGAAATGAGTCGCGCTTTGGCAAGGTTGTTGTCCATGATCCGCTTGTATCCGGCGAAACCGAGGTTGAGGACTACTATACGTCAGCAAGCTGAGTCACGCATACAGGCCGGCCAATCTCACAGGTGAACATCTGCGCCAAGATGGGGTGCGCAGGACGACTGAAATTGAGGTTGAACGAGTAATCGGTCTGATTCACTATCAGCCAAAGTCAAATGTAGTCTGTATGCACGTACCGCTCCAAGGTAGTGCAACTCGAAGATGAGGTCCTTGGGGAGGTACTCGGCACCCCTCCAGATGATCCATCCGACACCGACAGTGCCTAGGAGATGTCAGCCACAAAGCTAATTCCGTGCCAAGCAATACTCACTCATGCCGTACTTGTGGCCAGAGGCATTGATACTGCAGGACAGGAGTCAGTAAAAGCATGTACGTTTGTATAATATGACTTACCTTTGGACTCGAGGGATCTTAAAGTCCCACTCGTACTTGGGATAAGCGAAAGGACTAGCAGCACACATAAGCCAGCCACCGTTTCACTCGTGATGATGTACTCACGCCATGAATCCTCCGGAAGCAGCGTCGACGTGAATGGGCACGTGGTTGCCCGTCTCCGCCTCGTACTTGTCAAGCTCGTCGGACATGCCCTGGACAGACTCGAAGGCACCGGTGTAGGTAGAACCGAGGATGCTACGATGCATCAGCATGCTTCAATTTCTTTAACAGACGTGACTTACACGAAGACACCGATAGTGTTCTCGTCAACGTATTTCATGGCGTCTTTGGGGTCCATGACGTAGCTGCTCTGTATTCGGACGGAGGTCAATTGTCTTTCTCCTACTACCTCAATGGGCTCACCTCCTTGGAGACAGGAACCAGCCTGCACTCGACCTCAAAGTACCTCGCGAACTTCTCCAGAGCGACTTGCGCCTCTGCGCCCATGACGATGTTGGGTCCAGGGTTGTGGATGTCCTTGCCGGCAGCCTTCATCTTCTCCTGCCAACGACGCTTGAGGGCAAGACCACCGAGCATGATGGCCTCTGACGAACCAGTAGTGGCAGTGCCCATGGCAGTGGCCTCCTTGGGTGCGTGCCAGAGGTGCGAGATCATGGACTGTACATGCGGTCAGCATGACTAGGTTGAGAGTCTGATGACAAGGCAGTGCGACTTACAATGCATCGCTCGTGGATTTGCTGAGCCGCGGGGTACTCGTCTTGGTCGACGAGGTTCTATGGTACTGTTAGCTTTGCTGTTGGGTTCTGATAATCATAGCTGACCTTGTGGATGTTCTCCTGGATCAAGGTGGTGCATTCTGGGGGGACCCAGGTGTTCACGAAGCTGTAGATCTGTCAGTGACGGAAGGAGATCTGTGACAGAGGAAGATTACTCACGACGCAAGGTTCATGTTGGGGTTACCATCTTTACTATCTATTAGCTACGTTTTGCGCAAAGCGAATGGATTTGGCTCACCAAGCATGAGCTCATCGTGTAAGAGCTGGTAAACGACGTTAGCGTTGACGCCCTTGTCGGGCATGCTGAAGCGGGGGAGCTCGACGTCGACATCGTATCGCGAGGTGTAAGGGATGTCGAAGAGGGTACCCCTGCACACCAAAAGATGGGGATCAGCGTTAGACCAGAGCACGTGTGTAAAGAGGATGACGGGCACGATAGGGGGAGAGCGAGGAATGCGCATACTCACTCTTTACCGTGGGTGTGCTTGCGGACATGGTGGTCCCGCGACTCTGCGATGAGCTTGTCGGCGTCAATGTGTCTTCCGAGAGCCATGATGGGTGATGTGGTGGGGTAGAGGTAGAGGTAGGTAAGCGAAAGAGTGAGGGGATGCGAGAGGGGAAGAAATGATTTATAGAGAGAGAGGGATAGGTAACGCAACGAGAGCCAGTGCAAGTGCAGTGCAGTGCAACGAGCAGCAGCAGAAAAAGATGTGTTTATTTGTGCAACGTGTTAACTTGTACGATCAACCTCGTCATTTATACAACTGCGACGTCATCATCCCGTATGCAGAGGACTATTTTAAGCATTCCACCACGTGGTCAATTGGCCAGGCCACCGTGTCTCCCGTTGAAGAGTGGAGGTGGTCCTCTTTTCATCTCGCAGCCAAGGGGTGTCAAAGGATTGTCTACTACCGTGAGTGCCACAGAGCATGGCGTATATTAGTGAGATAGAGATACGATGTTGATGCCAGTACATCAAGCTTTCTCGCAGTCTACTACCATCACCACTGACGCAGTACAGCCCAAGACCACTGCTAATACACTGAGCCATGGCATGTTTACCGGGCGGAAGACGGCTGAAGCCGCGATACTGTCTTCATCCCCTATCCATCCTACTGACATTCACCTCGATGGTGATCCTCTTCGTAGTGGTGTTCTGGAACGCACCGCTAGACCACGTCCACTCGACATTAGAGTCCAAAGCAGGCCAGAGGATGTGGTTAGTCACCGTTAATCAGACGCTGGCGTCGTCAACTAACACCGGGTTGCACGCTTATGGCTTCGGGATATGGGGTTGGTGCGAGTGGTCCAACTCGAACTGGGAGGGAGAGGCGAAATGTACTAAGAAACCCTTTTGGACGATTGACTCGTCCACGAGTACCGAGTGGGATTCTATAGCGACTGTCTCCAGTAATTTCCCGTAGTGAGTCCAGGCTGCAATATCACGATAAGCACTCGTCTCTTCTCGCACTCCATGACCAATGGGGTGCTTGTCAAACTCAAATTCTTTACTGACTGATGGGATTGATGGACAGCGCCCTGACCCATCTGCTGTCCGGCATGTCATTCCCTCTGATCTTCCGTGAGTTGAGTCGGTACTAGGTCGAAACCCTGCTATCCTCCAAGTGACCAGTAGCATGAGGTTATTTACATTGAACCACACACCGCGCACAGTGCCCTTTCTCGCATTCGAATACCTCGCGATCCTTCTAATGGCTCTATGGCACCCTAAACCGCTGCCGCCGTGGCCCGTTCCCGCTCGGTACCCGGAGAAGAAAGCCAAGGACAAATGGAAGGAAGCCGGAGTGAACAATCATGCCACTCGCTCCGCATGGCGCTTACGAGATTGGCGTACGCAACTCGCCTGTCTCTGTCTCTGGGCACTATTCGCTGCGTGGACGATCGGTACAGTGGTCGCTATCAAATCGGCTATCACACAAGATGATGATGACCTCGAGGCAGCGCTGGGATTGGGCTTTTACGGGTACGTCCATCCCAGTCTTCTATCATTTTGGTTCCATTCAGGTTGGAAGTAGTCTGGCAGCATGTTAATACGAAAGTACTGGCCTCACCTGATTCAGCTTGATCTGCGCATGGCTCCTCTTCGTTATCGCGCAGATCATACCGATGTGTCCCAGAATGCTCATCTTCAAGTCAGAGGAGAAGAAGGATCGGAGCAAATCAAAAGGTTAACGACGCAGCTCAGAGTAGCTGCCTGCGCCAAGCGATGTATTGTATGTTTACTAGAGTGCTATGTAGCAGAGCGAAGATGATTGCAACTTGTATGATCTAGAATCTAGTTGCTCATAACGGAATTGATATATGCTAGTCCACAGCAATGTCCCGTGGGCGCCAAGCGCTACGTCCTATCCCTCCTGGTCCTTCTCATCATATCCCTCCTCTTCATCCCTGCCTCCACCCCAATCCCACTGAAGACAACAGCTACGCCCGCCCATTGCCCTTTGGTGAGGGTATGTTCAAACACAATGACGCTCAGGAGCATCGTGAACAGCTTTCTCGTGACCGTGACCATGACGAGCGTCAACGACCCGAAATGCTGGATGGTCTCAAAGATGAATAACTGGCCCAAACCGCCTAGTAAAGCATAGGCGAGTAGTGGCGAGATCGCCGTAGGGTGAGTGAGGAGGAAAGATAATGATGTTGTCAGGGCGGGCGGGGCGAACGTTATTGGTACAGCAGGCGAGACGGGTGATATTGGGATAGGTAAGTGGGATAAAAGCGATAGAGGGTGCGTGGGGAGTGGGACCAGTAAGAGCGGAGTGAGCAGGAGCTGCGTCAAGAGCGACATCATGAACATCATCTGTTGGCCTGTGAACGAGGGGTAGGCGGAGAAGATCTGGTCCTGCGTCGAATTGGTCAAGCCATCGATGAAGAGGCTGGGTGCGAGGACGAATCCATCAGCTCTCGGTTGGCCAAACCAGAACACAACGAGCGAGCAAGGTAGCACTCGCACTCACTTGACACCCAGCAGACCCAAGCCCCAAAGACTGTTATTCCCTCCTCGCTTCTTCCCTCCGCTTTCACCAAGAAGCATGAACAAGCTGATACCCAGCGTGACGAGTGCTACGACAATGTACTTGTGGGGTGAGAAGCGCCGGCGATAGAGGATAACGTTGAGTAGGAGTACAGGGATGAGCTTGCATGACTGCGAGCGTGGCGTGGGATAGATCACAGTTGAGGAGCGGTGGGAGAGAATGGTTCGTCCGTCAATACTCAAACGTCAAATCGAGGATGAGGGAAGCTACGCACCTTGCCCAATACCATGGTGGGGTACGAGATGTGTCGTAGCGTCAAGAACCCGATTGGGCCCGCTGTGGTTTGGCACAGCGAGACTTGGATCAGGAGACCAAGGAGGGTCTTCCTCCATGATTTGGGCTGTGCAGGGGCTAATGGCTTTTGTGACGGCGAATGACCGTTGGCTATTTGGGCTTTGAGCACGACTTGATCTTGAGTTGGATCCATTCCATTCGCTGGTCCGTTTGTGCCCTCCTTCTCATCCTTCTTCTCGTCTATATCCTCCTTCGCCTCTTTCTTCTCTTTGAGGATCAAAGTCGAAGCAGGCGGGAAAACCAAATTGAACCCCAAAACATCCCACACCCCGCGCTTCGCCAGGGTGCCATCCCTCCAAGACGCAAAAACGAGGTATATCAAAGCGGACAAACTCGACGCGAGGGCTTGCGCGTAATTCAGAAAGAGCGGGGTGGGGAATTTATCCCCCTGTGGGGATTGGGGCGGTGTGGGCGAGGTGGACAAGAATGGTTTTGATACTGCGCGTCGTAAAGTGTTAGTATACGTTCTTCACGATGCTACAACGCGATGAAGTGATAGGGTGCTGGAGTGCTGGAGAACAAGCTGCGATAGCTCGAAAGCTGTGATAGGGAGGCACACTCACGCCGTTCTTGCGCTATGGCCCAGAGGAGGAACGCGGCGTATACCCCCGAGATGCACACTGCGAGACTGCAGGTGGCCAACGATGATCAGCACTTCGTCCATCGGCTCATAACATGGTGCACATGGACTCACCGTACGACGCCCATCTTCACAGTTATTGGCTATTCGTCAATTGGTGATACACCACTGGTCCACGAGGCTCTCTGTAGTGTATCGTCGAGATATCCCACGACCTAATCAGCTGCCTTTGATCCAGCTGCTGTAGCGTAGGTCTAAAGTTCGATGGCAGCGCGGTATAGCAACGGAGGATACAAGTCAGGATTCCATCCATGGATGATTTCAGCGCATCTCCATCTCTTGATCTTGAAACGCGCCTGAAATTTGGACACGTGCAAATCGACTTTTGAGTTTCAGGATGAGCCGTCTGACGCATCTTCATCTTACAATACACCGGAGTAGTAGCATACATACGGTATGCATTGTACAATACTGCCCAGCAAGAGCACGCATACAACCTACAACATTTCACCTACAGTTCATAACTCAACACTTATGCATGTAGCTCCTCAAGCCAGACCGAAAACAACCTTCCACCCATCCGAGCTTCCGAGGGCCATACCGTGATTCAACATCTCTACCGGGGCTAAGATAAGTCTACTCCATGTTCCGCGTAATAGGAGGAACCCAATGATCATCCACCACCAATCCCTATCCCATCTCTGTCTCAACGCCACCTCTTTTCGCTGCGAGTAGACTAGACCTTCACTCGGGCCGTGAGGCGTCGCAATGCCTTTTCGACTATAGCTGCCGCTGCTGCTGCTCAGTCCCCATGATCTGAGCCTATTGAGACCTAGTGCACGCTCTAGCGCGTCTCGCCAGCTTTGCAGGCGGAGCATGAATAGGAATAAGAGTGTTTTCACTAGATCCCGCTTTCTGTTACGGGGATAACGCGGACGCAGCGAGGTGCCACCGGCTCGGCTCGGGTCTGGCACCGATACCACCGGGTATCCGAACCACGGATTCGACGACGAGTACGCAGCGATATGAGCACGCTCGGATTTGTCAGATGCCAGGTCCTTGTCAGGCGATGCAGCGTCGTGCGTGCTATCATCCGCCTGGACCGTAGATAGATTGTCTTCTGTTGACTCCACCACTGTAAGTGAGCTAGGCGTGGGAGCTTCCTCGCCGAGACCAAGCAGGTTTGGATCAGCCCCACAGTGTTCCAAAGCCTTGGCATGATGTAATTGTAATCGACCGGAATAACTTCGAACAGCGTCGGATTCCGCTAGATGACTGGGTACGCCAGTCAGCGTGAGTGGAGGTCTTGCTCTTCGGTGGGATAAGCCGCCTGTTCTATCGAACATGACAGGACGAAGTGTTTTGCGAGGTTGTGGTTTCGTTACTTGCGTGCCGTCTTCCGAATCAGAGTCGGAAAGCAGATCGATGTTCGCCAGTCGAGAAGGGGAGAGATACAGATGGAAATCCGAGAGCGACTTAATTCTCTGCAGGGGAGTCTGAGTACTGCCCGCCGGAGTAGATCGATACGAGCCGCGAAGTCCAGTGACTGATGTCGAGGGTTCACTGTGGTCCTCGAGAGAAACGCTTTCCGAGAGAGGGCTGGCTTGGATGACTTCCACTTCGGGGGCCGAGAGGTCTGCTTGCGGGTCTCTGCTCTTGGTCATTCTTAGTCGAGCTCCGAAACCACCCAATCCGAGTCCTCCTGGTCCGCTTCCTGTTCCCGTAGAGACGCTCGTTCTTCGACTCGACGCAGGTGTGTTTCGAGCAGTGTAATAGATGTCTGCGATGGACGCGGAGGAGACTGCGCGAGCGGGTGTAGCAGCGTGGGATACATGGTCGGTGCTGGACTGACGAAAGAAATGCTGCAGTATAGGATTGTGCGCCGGGTCGAATACGTATGGGTCGTCGCCTCCATATGCTGTTCCAAGTCAGCGGGGTTCAGAAAGTGTAAGTCATCCGACCTACTTTTCGGTAGTCGTGATAGATCGAATATCTCTTTCAGTGCTTCGCGATTATCGAGGAAAGCCACCTTTTCTAGAGCCGATCGTGGTAAGACCCGCTTGACGATACTCCACATACTGCGATGTGTCCAGCCGGCGTTGACCACGTACACCGCTTCGACCATGCCGGGGAAGTTGTTGTGTCCGACGGAAAGCAATGTTGGGAGCAGTTCGACCTCCTACGAGACTGATCAGCTAGAGCAGCGAAACCGAGCTTATAGCGACGTACCATATTCCGATATCCTGCGCCAGATGCATCAACAATGAGGACACAGCCTTCTCCGCCTAGCCCTCTTCGCGTCTGCTGTGCAGCCTGCCCATCGTTCCATTGACCCTTGACCCACCAGTCTCTCAAGGTCCGTCTAACCATCTCTAATGCCCACCATGTCCACTCTTTCATCTCGTCGAGGTTCCCCTCTTCGTCTCGCGTTACCTCGCGCACCGTCAGAATTGCAATCGGCCTGTTCAGTCTATCTGTGTGTCTCGGTAAGGGCAAGATGTGGAAGAGGGGCGAATCTGTATATGGTGATATCGATGGAATCGGCGTATGAAGTGATAGTTTGATGCGCTGAGATAAGGCTGATAGCAGGAACGCGTGTGTCCTAGACTCGTCATACCGGTTTCTCTGAATTAACGCAACACAATCAGTATCCACCGTGTGAGGGAACATGAACGGCGTGACGCACTCTCAAAGCGCGCCAAATCGAGTCCAGATCATCCACCCATTCCTCTACGCCGAGCCAGACCTCCTCGTCCCATCCTTCCTGAGCGCGTAGCTCCTCCGCATCTTCCTTCAGGTCCGCATGCAGTCGTTCTGTTAGAGCAAGATAGTCGTCAAAC
This sequence comes from Cryptococcus sp. GC_Crypt_3, assembly GCA_026538395.1. NCBI lineage: Eukaryota > Fungi > Basidiomycota > Tremellomycetes > Tremellales > Cryptococcaceae > Cryptococcus > Cryptococcus sp. GC_Crypt_3. The sequence continues at coordinate 15,665 of JALPCB010000224.1, forward strand.
TCCGATCTTGCGGCTTCGAAGCGTTGTTGGAATGGCGCAGAGGGCGAAGGTGGCGGTGCTGCCTGCCGCGAGCTAGATTCGGCTGCGTCGGGCATATCGCGTTCCGTTCGATATACCACGCTCGACTATTGCGCTGATGGCATAGCTCTGTCCATAGCTTTTTGATCATGAAAGCTGCTACTTGGTCAAGAGTAAAGCTTAACGACGAAGTCGAGAAGTGGATGACGTTCACCATGGCGAGTACCGGCTACAATGGTGGGATGAGATGCCGGTAATAATTGAAAGCGGTTAAACATCGGTTGAACTCCAACTTGGGTCGTAGACACGCGACAGTTTGGTTCGATCCCGTCAGACCTCCACGTCTACCGAACAACTTTCCTGTATAGACCACATCTCTCGCTATCGTTATCGCTAGCCATACATATATAGACCATTGAGCTCAGAGCGAAGATGCTGCCCTCGACAGTGTTCTGGGCGCTGTCCCTCGTGCTTCTCAGTGGATGTCTAGCGGCTCAATCCCTCTACGGCACGTTGGGCGGTGAGTTGACTTGGACGAGATTGTCGTACGCAACTCGCTGAAACCATTTTGCTTGTCTTGCTTCTTAGTGCGGAAAGACGCTTCCGAGGCAGATATCAAGAAGGCGTATCGGAAGTTGTCCAAGAAGTACCATCCTGATCTCAACCCCGATGAAGCAGCGCACGAGAAGTTTATAGAAGTTTCCAAGGGTAAGTACTGCGATATATCGCATCCACTTTGTTCACCGTTGACCACTTCTTCTAGCCTACGAGATCTTGTCAAACTCCGAGACTCGGGGCATATACGATCGGGGTGGAGACGAAGGGCTGAAGCAGCATGAGGCGAGGAAGCAGGGCGGTAACCCGAATGATGTCTTTTCGAGGTTCTTTGGTGGTGGTGAGATTGCCTTGCTGTTGCGCCTATCCGTAATGAGCTAAATCATATTGCTGTCATCAGGCGGACAACAGGAACAGCGTGGACCTGGCCTATTGACGAATCTAGAAGTATCATTAGGGGACATGTACAGCGGACGAACGGTCGAGGTGAGCTGGTCGGCGTATCATGTGAGTTGCCAGCTAACTTTGACATAGTTTCAAATACCGCGGAAAATCATATGTACGCACTGCGATGGCTCGGGCGCAGAGTCGGAGAGGGACATCCATCATTGTGACAAGTGTGATGGGCGGGGAGTGGTGATGCAGCGACAGCAGGTGTTCGCAGGAATGATCATGAATGCCCAAGTACCGTACGTCCTATCTCAACTCCCCCGTTACCTGTTAAATACCCAGTCAGGGCTGACTTATCATGCAGGTGTCAACATTGCGGCGGAAAGGGGAAACGAATAACGAAGAAATGTCATCTGTGCCACAGCCAGAAGACGATCGAAGTGCAACATACGCTCGCGGTGCATATCCCCGCAGGCGCACCGGAGGGTTTCGAAGAGGTATTTCACGGCGAAGCGGATGAGAGCACAGATTGGGAGGCGGGAGACGTCGTGGTGAGAGTACGCAGTCGGCGGGGTGATGCCGAGGGCGGCTGGACGAGGAAAGAGGGCGGGGTCGTCGGACGGGTCACGCTTAGCGTTGCGGAGGTAAGCTCATTCCACCATCCCCTTATACTTGAAACCTTGAATGCGAGAATGTCTGGCTGATAAGAACCACAGGCGCTATTGGGCTTTGAGCGGAACTTGACTCATCTTGACGGACGAACAATAACGATCGGGCGAAAAGGGACCACGCAGCCAGGGGAAGTAGAGGTAGTGGAGGGCGAAGGAGTGAGTCTCAAGTCCACATATCTCTCCATGATTGATACACGAGCTGAGTCGTTGGCTAGATGCCATCATACCTTGATATCCCTCAGGGCGATTTGTTCGTCGAGTACTCGGTCGTCTTCCCGACTGCGATCTCCGAGAAGACGCAGGAGAAATTAGCGGAAATTTTTGATCATCCGTTCTCGGCGGCGCATCACGATGAGCTATGATAGAGATTGATTTTGGAGGGTTGAGGATGCTGTACGCGCAATGTATGCACGGGATCTTGCATTGTCGATGACAAACAGTAAACATAATTGAGAATGTGCATGGCATACTATCAATTCAGGCGAGGTGGTGAAGAAAGTGCGAAGGAAAAAGCTTGCAAGTCCACGGGCCAGTGCTTCAGAAAGACTGTTCGACCTCAGTCACAATACGTATCATCAGTCACGTCTTTGCCCTCAATAGACTCCGTTACTTGAAATTGACCTGTTGTGTGGCAGAGATGCTGAACGCCTTCTTGAGGTTTTCCCTGGTTATGGCTGATGCGCTAGAGCGCAATATATAATCAAGATGTAGAAATGGCGCGAGTAATGATATGGTTCCATCGACGTTGGCAGCTATGGCAACATAGGCAATTGTCGACTACTAGAACTTAGTAATTCTAGATCTGGCCTTATCTCGAGACTGATCCCAATGATGCTCCGAAGTCATCAGACTCCAGCACTTCTGCTAGCGAATCAGCGGTGTATTTGCCAGCCTCAAGGCGAACCCTTGAACTTGCGGTGATAGGTCTTTCTCCTGTGCCAAACGCATTTGTGAGGTGTTCCCTGGTAGATCTTGGTGCGCCAGGGAGTAGAACTGTCGCGTCAGGAAGAAATTGGAAACCGACTCGATGTCTGATCCACGCAGTCATCAGCGCCACCGGGTCGGGTCTGTTGTGATTGTGCGTGGCGACGACACAAAAGCTGGCCGGGCGGACTGGCAGCCTAGATTGCCGACAGAGCTCATCATGACATTCGTAGGCCCAAGATATGTTTTCTGGGTAAGTGACCTTGGCGGAGATGCTTTCGACGTGCCTGAGAACATCGTTGACTTCCAGTAACTGCTGCTCGTCTTCGTTCAAGATCGAGCGGAAAGAGAGGCTGGTAAAAGGGCCAAGTGTGCCCTCCACGTCGAAGGAGTAGGCTGGCAAGACATGCGACCAATGGAGTCTTGGAAGAGTACTGTTAGCACCGGTCACCGTGCCACGTATCACAGCTGGATGCGGGCCAAATCCCCAAGGCTGGTTCATTTCGAATCGCGTCATGTTCATGGAATCAGGGTGGAAAGCACTCCCTTGCATCTCATGAGTGATAGTCTGTTCGCCTGTGAGCACACCTCTGAAGTGATGTAAAGGAATCTCCCGGGCACCTTGTTGATATGTGGGGAAGACCAACTCAACCGCGGTATCGTCCAATTCTGCGCTGGTGGCAGGGTCCTGGTCAGAGTGTTGGGTAGACGCAGGCAAGAAGGCAGAATTGAGAGTCAATTGGCAATTGAGCCACCCTCGCCCCACAGTAAGCGGATCCTCGATCACATGGAAACGAATGGGATGCAGCTGCGCCGAGCTAGGTTGCGACTGCATGTTCGAAATGTCAAGGGTTGATAGGGGTATTGCAGCAGGGCTGTTGGTCCAATCCTGATGGGTGGTTGTGAAAAGCTAATTTCAACGAAAGAACGAGGTACTGAGCAGCATATCGCCAACGTCTCGGCAGAATGGCTCGCCTCGTTTATATATAGTTTCTAAGTGCTCACCTACGCAAGCTATCCAGGACCTCGCTGGTGCAATCATTGAAAGGAGGTGATAATGACGTTGATTGTCTTGTCATACGGTAGTAGCATAACAGGCCTTTGATGTGTGCCCTTCTTTTGAGCGTTGTACGACGATGTCACTCGTTTCGCGCTGCGGTCCACCTTTCACCGAGCGACAGGCAAAGGCGATGACGTGCGAGCTGTGTCATTTGTCGTTCGCGTTGTTCGCTTCCCGCAAAGAAGCATGGGTTGTAACATGTAATAGCACGGCTTCGCGGAACAACATGTCGACTCTTGAGCGATCAAAGGCTGAGCTTCTCCAACACCGCACTGGAATACTACGTCATCATCGTGGGCCGGGGGAGACGCCCTATTTACAACGGTGCATCAAGATTGTATATCGTGCTACGCGTACACTGTGTGCTGCTTCATGCAATACGCTAACGACTCATTCCGCTCTCGAGCCCTCGATTTCAACTTTCATTTTCGCTTTCCACCTGACGCAGCCTGGAGCCGACGTCTGTACTTTGTTCTGCAATGACTTGTGGGCCGAAAACCCTTTCCAGCTCCTTGCGCACTCCATCTGCAGTGCTTGCAGAAGTACCGGGCCTGAAGGTTGTCTTCTCGGGCAGGAATTTGTAGCCAATCTCTGTGTCAATCATGTCACCACGTCGCTTGATGATGTCCGCACCATCAGTAGGTTGGGTAAGCGTGGCACTAAAGCTGCCCGTCTTGTTGAAAGCCTGCTGATCTTCTTCCTTGGGGAACAAAGAGCGCAGAGCCCAGCTGGGATCCTTGGGCAAACTGACACGATAACTGATACTCTGCACGTCTTTGAGTGTGTCGCTGGCCACCCATGAATCTCGATCAGCTTTGTCGATGATAGTGTTCTCGGGGCGAAAACCCGTGACGACTTTCATCGTGCCCTTCATCTTGGACTGCTGTGTGGCGGTCGTGTCAGACGGTGTGCGATCGCTTCCTGCCAGTGTGGCCCAAGCAGTGATATCTGTAGGGTGATCTTTCGTCGACCACGGACGGCCAAGTATGTAGTCTGTGACATTGGAGTATTTGTTCGTACCATCGTTGTTCTTGTACTTGATGATTTGCTTCATTCTCGCTGCCGTGAAGAAAGTCCATTTGTGTTCGTCCGAGCCAATCAGACCACGTTTGACTCGAGCGAGATGGTCAACATCCTCGATCTCGTCTCCACTGTCGAGCTCGGTGTCAGGGTCGTAAACAGTAGACCTAGCAGCCGAATCCTGGCTGGATGCGTCAGACTTGTCGAGTGTCGTCTCTCCCTGCGTCGTTGTGGGAGGCGAGGTGGCACGAAGAGAGCTCAACCGGCAGGAAGTCGTTGGTCTGAGGTAGTCATCGAGTTCGCTATAAGCGGTGGATTGCGTCGACATGTTGTCCCGATCTTTAATTGCAGTTTAATTGCAGTATAAGGATCAGTAGTGATTCGCGAATTGTCGAGAGAGGAAAGAACAGGAGGGTAAATATCTGTGCAGCTGTTCTACTTGTCTTGTCAGTGCTCGCCACTGGCTGCAGTCTTGTCGCCGTCCTTTCTCCTCTTAGCCTTCTCAACGAATCATTCACCCGGATTCCGACTTCGATTCGCTTCGCGCGTCAACACTACCACGAACTGACGTAGTGCTGGCCTCTGACCTGCGTAGCATGAATGCGTACAGATTACAATCGCACAACGAGATCGCCAACGACTCTGTCAACCCCTGGTTCTCACGACCTCGTTTCAGTTTGAATGAGCGATGAAAATCGATACAAACCCTGAGTTTCACTTTTGGCCACTTTGTCACCATAGTCCGAAAGGCTACATCTTGGTTGATGAGCTCACTATTGTTCTCTGGACTCGCGGGCTTTGTTTGCTGGTCAGAATGCTCTGATGCATGTAAGGCTGCCGAGGAAGTCTTCTGATGCTACAGTAACGATAAGCGCGAGGTTGGATGAACAAAGGATCACTGCGTATCATGGTTGATTATTGATTACCCCTTTCCTCTCATTCAACGTGCAACTCGTAGCATCATCACCATTCCCCATCAAACAGCACAGCTTTGCAACGCAAATGCCATACACCCCACTTTGATCCACCGTCCACAATCTTCTACCAAGACTCGTCAATCCACCTATCTTTCCTCATCATATCCCCATTTCCCTCGTTACAACTCCAATCCTTTCCTGTCAACAGTGAACTCGCTCTTTCCACCACCAACGAACACACTCTTTTCACTGCTATAGTACTCCATACTAACATACGTATCCTCGCCACCCTACTTCTCAAGTACTCACTCAGCATGCACACCACCGCTCTCCTTGCGCTTCTACCCCTTCTTGGCGTCGCGCAAGCCGCAACAAAGGTTGATTGGCGATCGCGCTCGATCTACCAGTGCGTTTGCACCGCACAGTTCAGCTCCATGTCCCCTCTCCGATGAGAGAGCTAAGCTCACACGTCACAGACTTATCACAGACAGGTTCGCACCCGTGACCGATGGTGCGGCTTGTAATACCGCCGACAGAGTCTACTGTGGTGGAACTTGGCAGACCGTCATTTCCAAGCTTGACTATATCCAAGGAATGGGCTTTGACAGTATCTGGATCAGCCCGACTGTGCTTGGTCTGGAAGGTACCACGGAAGTTGGCCAGAACTACCATGTAAGTTGGTCTTCTCACGGTTATGCCTGTGTGGAAGCCCGCAAGCTGATGATGCACCGCCAAGGGTTACTGGACTGCGGACGTGACCAAGATCAACCCGCACTTCGGCGCTGACAGCGACCTGAAAGCGCTCTCCGATGCCCTGCACGACCGCGGCATGTACCTTATGTCCGATGTCGCTATCAACGCTTTGGCTGCGACGTCGTACCTTATCGACTCTGCCACTTTGGCTTCCGACGCCGATGGGATTCTGATGTTCACGAACACCTCGAACTACCACACCCGGGCCGCCATCTCATATGGCAACCACACCTCTGAACAGATCGGATGGTTGGCCGAAGGCGATGACAGCGACGGTGTCGCTCTCTTGGACTTGGCACAGGAGACTGATGCTGTCGGCTCTGTCCTTAAGTCCTGGATCAGCACCTACGTTTCCACCTATGGCATCGACGGGCTCCGTCTCGATGCGTCGAAGCACATGCCTGTTGACTTCCAGCATGATTTCTGCAGTGCGGCGGGAGTCTTCTGTATCGGCGAAGTAGCTGGAGACAACACCGAGTATGCTGGTACCTTCCAGGGCGATTCCGGGATCGACAGCGTGTTTGACTTTGGTGGGTGATATGTCATCGGCATCAGTATGGGTCTTGACTTGGGATTCGAGCTCACGAAGTGGGATTGTTGCAGGTGTGCTTTATGGCCTTGCGGATGTACTCACGGGCGGGAAGACCATGTCAACGCTCGAGTACTATATCGAGCTCGCCACTTCGAGCTTTTCCGACCCCACCGTCATTGGTACTTTCATCGAGAACCAAGACCTGCCTGCCTTCGCATCGCGAACCTCAGATGCCTCTCTCATCTACAATGCCCTCGTCGCTAATTTCCTTTACGGCGGTATTCCTATAACCTACTATGGGTTCGAGCAGGGAGCAAGCGGAGCTGCAGACCCCGACAACCGTGCTGCCCTTTGGGTGTTAAGCCCGACTTTTGACACAACTGGTGACAAGTACAAGGAGATCACAAACCTCAACAACATTCGTTCTACCCTCGGCTCGCTGGGAAACTTCCACAATTCGGTGGCGACAGTTCTCAGTAGCCAGGACAGCGATATCGCATTGCAGCGCGATGAAGCTTTGATCGTCTTGACTAGCGTGAGTACCGATATCTGAGTCGTGAAAATTTGCCGCTGACTGCCGCCAATCAGCGCGGAGCCTCGGGCTCGGGTACTTGGTCTGTGGCTGGTACATCGTTCGGAGACTCTGCCACTGTCGTCGAGTAAGTGTTCAGCTGACATCCACACCGATTCGAGACTAACAATCCGAAAATGTCAGCCTCTTGTCCTGCACCAATGCCACTACCGATGCCAGCGGAGCACTCACAATCACCTGGACTACAGGCCAGCCCTTCGTGAGCACCTCTTCGGGACGCCCTGACTCTGCTGATCATTCGCGGTAGGCCTTCGTCGCAGCGGACATCGCTGCTCAGGGCGGCTTTTGCGGGCTTTCTTCCACCAACACGACAGTGAGTGCTGGTGAACGCGGATCATCGTCGCCGGGACTGATCCAGCGCTCGTAGACCACCAACTCTACCACCACTGCGATCTCCACGAATGCTACCAGCGCCACCGCTACTGCTTCGAGCTCCCTTTCTAGCACGGCTAGTGCGGCTAGTTCAGGCAGCTTGGCCTCCAGCTTGTCCACCAGCGTATCCAGCTCAGCCAGCTCAGCCGCAATTTCAGCGTCCACTGGTGGCAATCTCGCAGTTGTCGGCTCGTCTTTGCTGTCATCCACTGCCACTTCTGCTTCTGGCTCTTCCGCCAGTGCGTCTATCACCGATACCGCAAGCTCGACCGTCGCTGCGATCGTAGGCAGCAGCGTAAGTGGATCAGCCTCTGGCACTATGGGCGCTACGTCCAGCGGCGCTTCTGCTGCCGCCTCCAGCTCTACTTGCAAGCGATCGAGGAAGAGGAGGTCAGATCTCGCGGGTCAGCATTTGTGATGCGTCAACGGCCGTCATTTTGAGTCCACCTGTCCTCAGCTCCCTAACGCAAGCTGATTGAATATCTAGCATTCGCAGGCTTGACCGTCCTGGCATCGCTGTCGTCATAGTCAACATGACTTTGCATGTGTCCGCTCAATATCGAAAACCCCGTCGCATCGTGCATCGCTCTCAATCGTGTCACCCTGGCATGTCCAGTAGTCTGTTTGTAGAGTACGAATGTGTATATATGCATCCTGGACAATATGCTTCTTCAGCTCAACCTGCACCAAGTGGTAAACAGAGCATCGGTATGGTACGAGGAGTATGACGTGGAATTCACCAAGTGACCTAGCGCCGCAGAATTGATCCCGCCATTACCCCTCATTCGCTTATCACTCAACTCATGGGAGATGAGCAGCGACGGCAACAACGAACCAAAGCTTAGGTAAAACCAAAGTTGACCAACTTGTATATACATTCGCGACTGAAAGACTACTCTGATACCACTCGTTTGAAGACAGCACAGAGGTCAGGATGGCATCAGGATACGGATATACGGGTGGACGAACGCGGTGTTTCCCCATGTGGACAGAGTTCTCAAAGGTGCGTCGGAGTATCCATCTTTGTCTGTCTTTGTCTGTGTCTGTGTCTGTGTCGCTTGCTCCAGCCATGAGCTTGAGCGAGTCAGCAGGCATTTAATTGAGAGGTTATAGTGCTGATGTAGCGTGAATGGGCGAACAGTGCTACGCCAACGCTGAGAAGCCCGGGGACTGCATTCTCCAAAAAGAGGATTATCTCGAGTGCCTCCATCGGACAAAGGAGGTGAGTCATGCGTTTGCTTTCACTCGCCTTCTCTCATAGTCATCTCTCGCTTCTGGAGGAATGGAGAAGCTGGGTTCCTCGTGGGAGTGAATGCGGTGCAGGGGTGCTGTCTACTCCGACATGAGGATGGAGGATCAGGTGGAATCACCCGAGAGATCAAGGACAGCGCGCTGATCGATGCTTTCCTCATCTCGCTGGACTCTCACGACCCGCTTGTCAAATCAATCCTGTACTCGAACATCCGATGCTCGCCTCTCGGAACCATCACGCCACCATCTCCTTGTCGTCCCTTACCCCTTCCCTTTCCATCCGTCAAACACGTACCACTGCATACCGCGCCCCAGATCCAACGTGCGAAAGAGGTCAAATCCCACTTCATTCAAAAGCAACTACACGAAGGCGCAGACGCGCGCAAGGTCGCCGAGCAGGCTGCCACAGGGGTGATTGTGAGCTTGGGGTTAGTCAAGGAGGAGGAGTAAGGCTGCGTAGCTGGATCGAGGGGATGGTCGTGGTGATCAAGCGAGATGGTCGTGTCTGATCTTGAGGCCGCCATGGCTTCTTCGCTGTTGTTCGGGAGAGTAGAGTCATGCATATTCTAGCACTGTTACTGGCAATATGGCCTATCGTACAGCTGTCAGTCCAAGAGGATATTCTAACCTAGCACCAATCATCGAGCTGAATCATACACCCTTACTCTCCCATCAAGTTCCGCCCCCTCCCAATTCGACAGAGGAACATCCCGCATACCCATCTTCTCCACCAACTCGGAAAGGTCTGCAGCACCATGACGCATCTCAACCTCATCGAAGACTTCCACGAGCTTCACAAGCCCAAAACCAAGTTTGCGAAATAGCTGTATTGAGGGTGTATTTGATGCTCCTATCCGTGCGATAAGGTTTGCAGGGGGAAGGGGTAGGTTGTTCGTCAAGTATCTCAGACTGAGCCCAATTGTTAGCTCGTGTCCTGGTATTCTCGGACGAGCGGAGAGGAGCTGCGCGCGGATGCGCGGATGTGCTCGCATTCGAAGACGTTATGGTCGAAGGGTTGGGAAGCTGATTGGTTCTGACAGACGGTGCGACTCACAAGAGGGACAGAGCTTCGAAGGCGTACCCATGCCGCCGGTCTTCTTTCGCTGTTCGTGACCAAGAAGTATAAGGCCGTGATACGATATATCCTGATTATGAGTAGAGACGACACCACTCACACGCAATCATGATCTCGCACTCGCCATCTCCGTCTAATCCATCGGGCAGAAATAGGTTGACGTCACCTATCATACGACATTGCCCAAGCTCTTCGGGTCCCAGCGGGTGGGCTGATGGCCTTGAGCCGGATGGGCGGGCGAGGAGGATAAAGGTGAGTTCTACGATAATGCGATAGTCAGTCATTGGTTCGGACCCCCTGTCTTTGCTGTGACGCCTAGCCGACGTCTTAAACGTCGACAGCTATAAGCTGAGCATGAGTTATCCGACGCACTATCCTCGTCCGTATGCCACTTTTCTGTCAAGCAAACCAGCCCACGCATAAGAATGAGCTTTCTTATGTGCTGTGAGGACAACGCAAAGCTCACGCTGCATCTCCAGCTCTTCCTCGTAGCTTAGTGGTTCTGAAGCTGTGAGCTCGAGCAGTTCTGGCGATTTCATCCATTCGTGATATGTCTGCCCTCAGTGCAGGCAGGAGATAGTTGAGGATACAGCAGATTTTGGGGCAGAGATTAAGTATCAATGAGCAGTGAGACAAGTGTTCGTCAGCACAATGGAATGTTAGTAAGAACTTAGTAGCTCACAGGCACATGCTCAGCCCTGCAAATCATCCACGCAACGATAGAAGTAAGGAGGAAGCAGTACAGGTCAGTAAGGACACCTCGACTGAAAGATCAGTAGAGCATAATCACCGGTATGGAACGAGAACGACCTTGTCCCCAACGATGACAGTATTCTCGTTCAGCCGCATCGTCTCTGTCCTTGTCTTTGTCTTGGTACAATTCTATACTATTATAAAGCTTGACGATGTATACTCGAAGATCAGAATGGTCAGTGAAACTAAGTACAGAAGCGCACTGCTTGTCAACAAGGTTGATATCCGAGGCCGCGGTACAGTCAGAGCCAAGGGTGACGTGGATTTATATCATCTCACCGAAGCCACGTGATCCCGGCCGCGCGTCGAGCTGCACTGAACAACCACAACCTCAACGATGATGCTACCGCTGACGCTGATACAAGACGCTCGTTATATTCTGCGACATCACCTAGCTCCTAACCTACAACGCCCAGTACAAGAAAGACGACAGCACGATGACTTCCATTGGCTCAGGATACGATTATTCCGTCTCGACATATTCCCCTGATGGGCGATTGTTCCAGGTGAGTCAATGCGCAGAGTGGCTTTCGCGGATTAGTCGAATGTGCAAGGATGGGGTGATGTTGCTGATGCTGTATGTCTCCTTTGCGACTTGTAGGTCGAGTATGCTGGCAAGGCTGTCGAAGCTGCAGGGTGAGCTGAGTGGTACTGGAAGCAATCGCTCTTGTGCTGACAGGACTGTTCTCTGACCCTACTATCATTCCTTCTTCAAACCCGCTGCTAACTCTACCCGATGATCTACGCCCATCCTCTCATCATCTATCGTCTATCCTTGAATACAATTGCACAGCGTGGCAATCGGCATGCGATGCTCGGACGGCGTAGTCCTCGGCGTAGAGAGACTCTTACATTCGAAGCTCCTCGTCAAGGGATCCAATCGACGCATTGCGTCAGTCGACGAACATATCGGGTTCGCAGGAGCAGGACTGCTGGCGGATGGAGTGCATATGGCCAGGAGAGCGAGAGAGGAGGCCAGCAGTTTCAGGGATAATTACAATGCGCCTATCACTGTGCAGGTGGGTGGTACGACTTTGTTGGCGAGTGCTTTGCTGATTGTTCTTTCTCTCCTTTCTGCTTGTTCCCATTCATCACTAAACTATGGCCAATCGATTTGTTGCTCGTCCCTTGTCCTACGCTTGGCTACTCTTCGAACCCATCTCTCGCCGCAGATCCTCGCCGACCGGCTCTCAGCATATTGCCAAGCCTACACATCGTACGGCTCCGTCCGACCATTCGGTCTCGCATCGCTCATTGCTGGAGTTGACAAGACAGGTCCCAAGCTGTTCGCCATCGAGCCTTCAGGCGCGTACTACGGCTACCGAGCTACAGCAGTGGGCAAGGGAAAGGCACTGGCGAAGACCGAGCTGGAGAAGATCGTTTCCAAGGAGGCGGACGGCGCACCGGCGCTCACTGTCCGAGAAGCGGTGTTTGAGATTGCGAGAATGTGAGTTGCGCCATCATCCCCCTTTCGCCGTCCATGGCAGAAGGGCAGAAGACATATGCTGATACGCTTTACCCGCAATCAGTATATACTTGGTCCACGACGACAACAAGGACAAGGACATGCAATTGGAATTAACGTGGATAGCGCCCGAGACAAAAGGCCGTCATGCGCTGGTCCCTGCCGAGCTGCTCAAGGAGGCAGAAGATAAGGCCAAGGCTGCGCTAGAGGAAGGTATGGAGGAGGATGACTAGCCATCTATGGAGATGTGTAGGGTGTGAGAGACTGCTAGAGAAGTGGTAGGAATGCACAGCAGATGGTCCAATTCGGTCAGGCTATGGAGGAGCGAAGCGAGTCAGTCGACGAAAGTGCGTGTGGTCAGACTTTCCATGCATATAGCTGTATACGTCCCGACCCACTGCGGCCTTGCGCCGCCCTGCCTTTACACATGACTTCCATCTTGTTCATCATCTCTGAGAATGGATCCTGACAGATGATCGACTTGAGGTTGAGGTTGATCGAGGACGATCAAGGGAATGTCACGTGGTCGACGTACACTCGAGTATGATTTCATCTTCCCAATCTGAAATTTCAGTGATACCTCTTCATCTACTATATCACTTGTAGACTCCGTCTACTCCACTAGCGAATCAAAACTCGCAGCATAATGTCGAGCGAGGAGACTCAGAAGCGAGCGATTGACGATGGGATAGCAGGGGCTGGCGACGATGTGCCGGCCAAGCGCGCACGGGTGGAAGAGGTGGAGTCCAACTCCGAGTCAGCTACCGTCACACCTTCCGCTCAGAATACCGACACCGGCAGCGCACCCGCACCCGCACTCCAGTCAACCTCCACAGACCAACTCCACCTCAAAGGGTCTTTCCGAAAACTGCCGGAGCCAGTCTCCCGCTTAGGCCTGAAACCCATCGCGCCGGAGATGCCGCCTTCGCTGGAGTACTTGTCTGGTTCGGGCAAGGACGAGCTTAGTGCGCGGAAAGGTTTTGTGGGGGAGAACGAAGTCGGTATCAGGGCTTTTGTGGGGGATAATAAAGCTATTCGCGGAGTGATCAAGCAGCGGTGCGTCGAGTCTCTGTGATCTTTCCAGCTGGGCAGTGAGGGCAGCATCCTTTTTGCAACTGCCAAGCTGGATCCCTGGTTGCTTCTTTTGGCTTGACTGACGCTTTGACTTCTGCTAGCTTCACCGACTTCCTGGTCAATGAAGTCGGCCTCGATGGGCAAGTTCTGCATCTCAAAGATCTCACCAAGCCCGTCGAACCGGGGACGGATCCGAAAGAAAAGGGCAAAGGCAAGAGCCAAGATGGAACTTCGGACGCAGCGGACAACGCAGAGAGCTCAAACACCACCAACCATCCTACAGAAGAAGAGCTGGCCAGTATATCCGAACCACTGAAGTTCGACGCTCATCCCAAATGGTCAACAAGTACGACACTTCGCCTGCGACCTATATTGTCCGACGAGACGATCATAGCTTTACATACGCTTTTGGTCGAAGGGAAAGATCCACCTCCGCCCAAATCTGATGATGGATGGGGCAGTCGACCTGCTAAATTCGACGAAGAACCTAAGGAGAAAGGAAACGAGGGAGGGGCCGCGGAGATCACAATCAACGATGAGGAAGCGGCGGGCAATGCCTCGAGTGACGCCGTGGCGACTGCGAGCGGGTCTGCAGCAGGTGCGGCCGCGGCCGCGG
>JALPCB010000225.1:0-29344 GCA_026538395.1 Cryptococcus sp. GC_Crypt_3
CACGAGCGAGCTTGCCGGAACGAGATTGGAAGATGGTCTCCTTGACGGCCTCGCCCACGAGAGAGTCGAGGAAGGAAGCGGCGGTCTCAGCGGAGATATCGGCAGAGGCGGAAACAGAAGCGGCGGCGAGGACGTCTTCCGAGATACAGGCGGTACCGTTCAGGCTGAGTGTGTAGCCTTCCTGGCAGCCTTGGACAACACAGAGACCAGCGCTGCAGCCGACACCGGAAGTGTAGGCGATGGCAGTGCAGTCGGCACCAGTGCTGTGGCCTGGAAGAGGGAAAGCACAGCCACCGCACGACTCGATGTTGGCCGACGTGTCGATGCACTCAAAGTTGCTGCCGTCAAAGAGCGAAGAGCCGGGAATAGCACAAGCGGTGAAGCCGCTGGTGCAGAGAACACCACCGGTCAGGTCACGCTTGCGAGCAACGCCCGAAGTGCAGGTGGTCGAGTCGTCGACACACGCATCGCCACAGAGAGTGGTATCAGCGGGGCAGACTATGATTCACAACAAAAATTAGTACAGAGAAAGAGTCGGTGATAGTACATGGCACTCACCATAGCCACAGTCACCGCAAGAGTTGGGGATGGCATCGGTGGGGTAAGTGCAGGAAGTCTCTTGTTGACCAAGCTATTGTACGTAGGTGTTAGCACCGGAGCTCTACTCAGTTGATCAATATTGACTCACGTCAGCTTCGACCTCAGCGATGATGGTGTCGAGGAGAGCATCGGCGGTGAAGCCAATAGTTCCGTTGATCAAGGCGGTGAGTAGGTCAATACCGGTTCCGTTGGCGGCGACAAGGGCGTCGAGGGTCTCGAGCGAGTCGGGTGTCAATACACCATCGGCGAGACAGAGACACACGCTAGATGACGACCAAGTCAGTACAAGTGGGATGTGGACAGCTTGTTGCAGACTCACTCGTCGGCAACGTCGATCTGAACGATGTCACCGGTGAGCTCTTCGAGAGGGACGTCGATGTCGACTGTGGCGCAGATGTTGGCAGTGAGAGTCTGACGAGTGTGGACGCTGGTGAGACTCGAAGTCTCGAACAGACCTTTGCCGAAGACGGCGGGAGCAAGAGCAAGAGCGCTGGCGACGAGGGCGAACGAGTACATTGTGTTGTTGATGTTGAGGTTGTGTGGTGTATGGGAGGGGGCTAGTGGATGTGCTGAGTGCCGTCGAAGGGATGGAGGTCGAGTGGAGAGTGAGAGTGTCGGAAGGCTTTGAGTCTTGAAGTGTTGCTGAGCTGGAAAGTTGCGTTGTGATGAGAAGTCTCGAGGTGGTCGACGAAGGGGGGTTTATATACCTTTCAGCGACGAGATCGGGCGCCGACCTCTGCCGAAGGTCGCGAGATCGCTTGCCAGCCTCCTCCTCATCGTCCTGACTTGGCAAAGACATGGTATCCAACTGTTGAGACAGAGCCGGCCGCTAGTCTGCTTCTGATGGCGAGCCCTCTCACTTGCGATCAGGTGAAAGTGCTCGCCATCCCCACTCGTCGTGGTCCTTATCCAACCGATAGCTACTGTAATGTCTCCGACATGCCAAGCACCCCCGGACCTGGTGGACCTGAGCTGGAAGACAGATGAAAGTGTGTCTGAAGATGGCTTTCATTTGAGTCATACATCACTCCAACGGAGCCGGTACGATATTGCCCGGTGGACGATTGGTGCGCAGGTAGAGGTTAGCAGATACAGTAGTGAAGCAACCGAGTAGTGTCGTCGTATCGCTAGCGTGTGAGGGTCGTGTTATCCTGGTCTCCCATCTTCCAGAAGCGATGTAACTTGGCGAGGGAGATCCGGGCCTTTGAAGTAGGCTCAAGACATCTGTTCAAGGGTACAGGTCAAGTAGCATTTGGCACTACGCAAAGTTGTCAGCAATAAGGCGTCCTGCCACCTGGCCCAACGCACGTGAGATTCAGCACAACAGTCAGCACTTCGTCAACAGCACCGTCGCACTCTCAAGAGCGCTCCAGATGAACGGGCAGGAACCCGGCTGCGGAAATGCACGTCGTCTGCGTACATCCTCCAGCCCCTTCCGCCGCTGCCAGCTGGGTGCGGCCCGGGCCGGCACGAACGGAATCTTGACTACCACCCATCTCGCCCTCAATCTAGGACCGAGATCACGATCGTGCTAGGCTGTCCGATGCCACTGTTGATTGATTCGTCGCAGTAGTCGTCGCAATTACCGGGAGACGCTGGACTCAAGAGGTGTACCTAGCCGCCTTAGCCGTCCGGCAGATGATCAGGATCTGGGAACGAGATTCGACGTCAGTGGCAGAAGTAGGATTTGAGTTCAGACAGACGAGTTATTGCGCTAACCATCCATATGTCTCTGCGTCCCGTGTGCACAGTTCAAACCCATCAAAGAGGTGGTTGTGTCGGCACAACATGCGCACTTGAGCTGTTCGGAAACGATAGGATACTCGGTCCAGGTTTTAGGGAACGGAAGATAAGGATGGATAAGGTGCAGCGTGACGCAGCACGTATGCGGGTATTGCGTAAGACCAAATGCCACAATTCTGTTTACATCCTGTCGGCTAAGGGTCCATCGTTCACATGGTACATACACGTTTTTACGCCTCGTCGTCGTACAAGCATATCGGCTTGCGTAAGCGCATGCTCGGTCGAAAGTAAGTTTGACCATGGAAGTTCCGCGTAACTAATGACCACGACTAGGTTGACTCGGCGCTCAGATGAGACGGAGATGACATTGATCAACCTCCGAGCTCATAGTTGGGGGTCCTAGGCTAGTCTCAGGCTGATCACGCGGCCAGCGCAGGCGCTCAAAGGTCAAGGGTCGAGAGACATCACAGGTGGGTAATTTACGTCTCGGCTTGTCACACGCTACAAGCGTGGTTCCGATGGAGACTGCGGTCTGCGGTCTGCGTTACAACGGAATAACAGTATAACAGCATGAACGTGAGAAAGCAGGCCTGACGCATGGCCAAGGGCCGGTCCTCGGGCGCCGTGGAAAGAAGAACGCTGTCTCGAGGTATTGGGACCCACGTAAAAATCAAGCATAGCCAATGAACTGGAAGCTGCAAGACAGTTCCACGCCAAGGTGAACACGAATAAAACAAAGCTGCAGAACTCAAAACAAGAAGCACAATCAAGGCGTGATAACCCTGCACTAGCGTGTCTCGGCACCGTACATCTTGGTCTTCTGCTCGATCGTGCAGTATTCCAGTACTCAGACACATGATGTATGCCAAGATCACCCGCCGAACAAGCCTTCGCATACCTGCAGCCGTCTGTCGCCGTCGAATCACTGTGATCTCGTTGCAAGCTTCTGATATCAAAGACGTAAAGCACCTATGCCTATGGGTGCCGTCCGCAGTCATATTGACTGAAGAGCCGGTGGCACCTGCTGCAAATAGTATCTGGACGAGGGAATGACAGTGACCTACTCACGACTACCTTGGGCATCGTGCGAGCTTTGAGCGTCAGTAGCTGATTGTCGCTGGATGCCGAGACGTGACGAGAGTGTACCAGTACTTCTCGTACTCTTCTAGTGCAACAAGTGATTGCTTGTGCCAGCTATGCATGTTTCACTCTTTGCACTAAGTCCCCAGCTGTCACCGGCACGCGCTCTCATGCAAATCGGCGGTCGGCTGTCTCCGAGACAACACGCGCGTACTGTACCTGAACGTACGCAGAAAGGGCTTGACGCTATTCCGATCAATGCATTTGTCTTACTTCAGTGGAGGCAGTCGACTGCGCTATCTGAGCTAAAGCGCTCTTGATTGGAAGAGACGACGTGGGAACTCCCTTGCACTGACCATTCGCTGCAGAGCTCTCGTATAATTCATCGTCTTCTTCATATCGCAGCCAGCGAGAGCAGCTATCTACCTAGCATCCTTCACATAGTATGCAGTACCTAGTACCTAGAGTGGCTGTTCAGCTAGATGGAGCTACGACGACATCACAAGCTATATCGTTGCACTCCCTGCATCCCCAGAGCGTGTGTTCAATTCTATGAGCCAGCCGCTGTAGTGAGAAAAAAATAGTTCTCTATGGTCCGCGAGGAAATGGAGAAAAATGACAGGAAAGATTCCATTAGAAAAAAAGTCCGTGTTTAATGATACAGTACTTGCGAATAATGCTAAACGGGTAAATTATATTTGTGCGATCCGCGAGGGCTGATCACCATGATTGCGAGTCGTTGTCTATGTCCGGCAGGGTTGTTTTGTTGCGGTTTTCTCGTTGCTTTCAGTCGCGGATAGCACGCGCGAGCTTGCCAGAACGCGATTGGAAGATGGTCTCCTTGACGGCCTCACCAACGAGAGAATCAATCAGAGTGGAAGCACCCTCGACTGACACTTTGGAAGTCAAGGACGAAGAGGCCCTCGCGCTCTTTGGTTCGCAGGCGGTCCCGTTGATGTTGAGCGCGTAACCTCTCTGACAGCTTTGAATGACACATTGACCAGCGCTGCAGCTAATACCAGATGTGAAAGGTAGATCGGTGCAGTCGGTACCGGCAGTGATACCAGGGAGAGGGAATGCACAACCGCCACAGGACTCGATGTCGGCAGAAGTGTCAATGCACTCGAAGTTGTTACCGTAGAAGAGCGAAGAGCCAGGAATAGCACAGGCGGTGAGTCCTACAGGGCAGCGAACACCACCGGTCAAGTCACGCTTGCGAGCTACGCCTGAATTGCACGTGGTAGTATCGTCGACACAGGCGTCTCCACAAAGAGTGGTTCCAGAAGGGCACTCTACGTTTGGCATCAGAACAGAAAGAGAGACAACGCCGAGACTGATTATATGATAGATGACTCACCATAGCCACAGTCACTTCCACACGAGTTTGGGATGGCGTCTGTAGGGTAAGTGCAGTCGGTCTTCTGTGAACCGAGCTAATGGAAAGTATCTGTTAGTCTGGATCTCTGTGCAATCGACCAACATCTATCCGCTTACATCGGCGGTCACTTCAGTGATTATTGTGCTAAGGAGAGTTGCGGAGGTATAGGCAGCGATTCCGCCGATCAAACCCGTCAGTTCGTCGACACCGGTTCCGTTGGCGGCGATAATCACGTTGAGACTTTCAAGCGAGCCTGGAGTCAGGGTTCCGTCTGCGAGACAAAGACAGACGCTGAAATATCACTAATATCAGCGACAAGACGCAGAAAATGAGCTGGGTGTAGACCTACTCCTCAGCGACTGGGACCTCAATTGTGGCACCCAGGACGATTTTGAGAGGGACATCGATGTCCACGGTGGCACAGAGGTTGGCGGAGACAGCTTGACGACGGTAAACGCCTGGGCTTGCAGGCTCAAGCAGGCCTCTGCTGAACACAGCAGGAGCGAGAGCGAGAGCGCTGACAAGGAGGGTGAACGAGTACATATTGTTGATGTAGTTGTATGTGTTCAATGGTTAAGGGCAGTGGGACTGTCTCGAATGTAGGCAAGAGAGAAGGAGTCAAAGCAGAGAGTGTAAAGGCGGTGAGTCTCGGGAACCCTACAGACGGTGTCGAAAGGAGAAGTGCGTCGTGATGAAGAGTTGGAGCTGATCAAAGAGATGGGGGCGGGCATATATACCTCCCGAGACGCTTGGAGGAGCACTCGCCTCGGCCAAGTAACGAGGCAGGTCTGCGAGCCTCTTCAACAGTGTTCTCATTTGGCAAAGACATATCCAACTAGTGAGACAGATTTGGTCGTTAGTGTGCGAATGATCGATGCAGAGCGGTAGATTCTGCCATACCCACTTGCCTCTGGGCTCATCGAACAGCTTAACTACCGTTTCCGATACGCCAAGCACCCTCGTGACCCCCGAACCTGAGTCGGGAGCGACACGAAAGCTTGTCTGACGAGGCGTTCTTTTGAAACACACGCCATCCACAAATTTTGCCCAACCGTCTCCAGCGGATGATGTGGTCGACGGAGAGTACAGCAGCTAGACACCTGACGTCTTCTTGCTAGCTTGTGAGGCTTGCTGCCTTCCAGCTGCGGTTCAACGTAATATCGACGCATGTGTCCGGGCCACTATAAGTAGGCTCAAGACATTGAGTTGAGGATGCAGGTCAGATAGCTTCGTGGAAGTACGCAGACTTGCCAACCTGGACCAGTGTTGCCACATTCAGCCACACTCGTCAGTTCAGGTAGCAGTCTATTAACGTTACCCATCGCACCGAATGTTTCGGACAGGCATGCGGTCCGAGCTATCATCATGGCCTGCAGAAAACGTATTTCTCTCCCACATAATGGCGGGGCGAGACAACCAGGTTACGTATGGCTAACTTCCGTCCCAATCTTATCAGGGAAGCGACGACTAACCCGACCGGGCTTCTCTGACACCTCCGACATTAGCGGAGTCGAAGCACACTGTCTGTGGCAGGGTTCGTGATGAAAGCCCACTGTACAACAGTATGACAACAAGTATATCTGAATTCTGTGGCGGCGAAGCATATAAAGTCCCGACAATCCAAGTTTTCGTTCTGACCCCTGCATATGTCTCTGTGCCCCATGCATTAGGCTCTACTCCTCTCAGGCATGTAAGTGCATCTTTCAGAACTCGGGAGCGTGACCTGCTCTGCGTCGTCTTTACAGTCAATAATTCGTGAACCGGACCCAAACGCCAGGTTCAGTCCAGCTGAACAACGTGGACTCACCGTGCGGAAAAGCACGACGCCACATTGCGTACATCTTGTTAATCATCGGGAGATTATGAATCCAGATAGTGCACGTGGGAACACGCATGCCAGGCCCTTCCCCACAATAGAAGCATATTGGGCATCGTGCATGGCGGTACGTGGTGAACACACGAGCTAAATTTAAGTTTGACGCAGGCATGTCTCGCGTAACCTAGGCACCTTGGTTTGAGCGGAGATGAGATGAAGTGTCGTTTGCCTCACAAGCTTACCAGTCATGGCGTAGACTAGCTTGAAATGGCTCTCGCGGCCGGTCAAGGCAAGCCACGGCCGAGGGACTGGTAGGTTTACACAACGGCGTAGCGGAAACTGCGTGAGGTGTTACCAATGACTATCTGAGACTTAGGGGGATGCCGGAGTTACGTTACCATTCTAATTGCACAGCTGCAAGCTCAGACCTCCGGAGCTTTCCTTACGCTCATGTGAACATCGAGGCCGAACAAACAGAATCTCATGGATCAGATCCTGGGCTACAATGTCTCGGCATTTTACAGTTTAGAAGCTGTAGTCTGATTGCCTGTTTGGTAGACATTGTGGAAGACGCTAGAGTAGATGCCAAGCCACTATATGGATAGATGACTTATTCTCAAAATTGTGTCTGCCTCACCTGCGCATTGTATACCTGCTACTGACCCCTCTCGCAGGACAGGGGACTCGCTGCATACCTCATGTTTTTACGAAGCGAATACCTCAAATGTGTTCACAGCGCGTATTGGACTCTCTCACCACCAGCATCGCAGTTGCAGCGAATTCGAGCTCAAGCTACAAGGGTTGTGGTCTGACAATGGCCTCTTTGTTTACTAGACTGATGACGAATACCGCCTCAGCGATGATTTTCGATCAGTCAGCTGTTCGCCCCGTATTTTGGATCATGCCGAGAGCGCAGTCATGCATGTTTCATGTGTACCTTTGACTGACGAAGTCACTCTTATTCGCTTGTCACCGAAACGTAACCTGCCCACTGTACCTGAATGTACCTGAAAATGGCTGAAGACTTAGCCAATCAATACCCTTGTCTTGGTATGGCGAAGTATTCGCGTAGATTGGCTTCGCAGCTGCAATAGTGAGCGATATTCTGCATCAGACGTGGTGTGAGAATCTTCCCACGAGGGCAGGACGTCGCATACCAATCAGACGTGGAATGAGAATTTTCCCACATGGACAGGATCTAGTATACCCTTGAATACGGTCCGCCATCGCTACGTGACTACTAAAGCAGCTAGTACCTAGAAGGCCCCTTCAAGTCCTTTCTCTTATCGTAAATAGCCTGATTAGGCTTCCAGCCCTGCTTCTGCAGCTTCTTACTGACATTCTCGACCTCTCTGAATACGCGTAACAGGTTGCCGCCCGCAAGAAGGGACAGGTCATGTTGCGTCCATCCCCGACGAATGAGCTCCGCGAACTACATCAAACACAAACACGGATCAGTCACCATCAGAATACAACGGGATCGAATTATAGTGTGGAGCAGACACCCGTCGCGTTTCTTGGATGGAGAAAGCCGATAACTCACGAGATAAGGGTACTTGGACACGTCTTCTAACCCCTTGGGAACGGAGTCGATACCGTCGTAGTCTGATCCAATGCCGACACTGTAAGGGTGTTCGCAATCAGCATTGATATCGAGATGCTGAGCGAGTCGAGCGTGATGCTCAAGGGCAAACTCACTGGTGCTTGCTCGTCTTCGACGCGATATACTCAATCTCGTCCGCGATGGAGGCGACGTCCACTTCGTCTGGGTGCGGCGACACGAAGGTGGGGAAGAAGCTAAAGCGGGAACATTAGCTTCGTCGTTATACAATGCAACCGCTAATGCGCAGGGGACTCACTTGACCATCACCACTCCGTCGACCTTGTTTTTGCTTCGTCCAATATGATCGAACAATGCATCCGGCGCATTACGCGAGATATTGTTAAAGTGTCGAGCGGCAGAGTGAGACCAGATGACAGGAGCGCGAGTAATTGCGCTAAAAGGACATCAGCATGTGATGACAATAGGGATGTTGACCGGAAAGGCGGAAGCTTACAGAGCTTGGAGAGCCGTCTTGTCGGAGACGTGACTGAGGTCGATGAATATACCCAATCGGTTCAGCTCGGGGATGAGTTGCTTTCCAAGCGGACTAAGACCGTGGTCAGATCAATATCCAAATATACGATATGCGTCAGCGAAGAAAGGGACTCACGATAACCCGCCCCATTTCTCGTCGACGACACTGAAGATTCCCCCAGAGTCGGCAAAAGCGTTGTTACATCCGTGAGTCAGAGTGAGATAGCGAACGCCCAGCTGGTGATATGTTCGCAGCACTGCATCACGAGTCAGCCATGTCCTGATCGCGTCTCGGCGATGAGAGGGGAAAGGCGAGAGTACAAACCAGCAAGACTGTTGCCTAGCATATGTGCTCTATACGTGCACATCAGCATTGCTTTGATAGGAGATATACAGAATACAACGTACCCTTCCAAGCCGAACAAGCTGGCGACTTTGCCTTGCGAGATAGCGTCTTCCACCTCGTCGGCCGTCGAGGCGAACGCGAACGTATCGCTGTATCTCTCAATCAAGCGATTGGACAGGTCGATCTGCTCCAGCGTATCTATTACGAGAAGTAATGAGTAGAGATCCTGTAAATGCGAGCAAAATCGAGGACTCACCTCGCACATCCGTGGAGGGATTGAGGAAGTCGTCCCCGTAGTCATCCTTGCAGTCTACGAAGCTGCGCGACCATATGAGTCTCTGTTCTTGTGGAAGCAGCAGATGAGATAGGTGAGGGCACGCACATGGACCAGAAGAATGCGCCGAGATGGCCATCGCGAATCCGAGGAATGTCCACGTGTCCGACCTGTGATGCACCGGTTGTCAGTGATCATGACTCGCATATTCGTTTCAAGGGGATCTTGCGAATGAGAATGACACGCCATGCTGCTGACTTTGCAGTACAGCAGATGTATGAGATGTACGAGATGAAGATCGTGCTCACAGTAGGCTCGTTGAGATCGAATGCGGACGTGTTCAACCTAAAAAATTCTCGAGCGAGCTCAGGCAGATCGATATGTCCATCAATGACGGGCGAGCTGCGCAAAGATCGTAGAGTAAATGCAATCAGTATACTCCCCTGACGCGCAACCTTGTCATGGTGAATAAGTCGTACGGGACACGACCCACCTCTTGAGGTAATACCGCGCTAGCCCCAGATCGTCTTTCGGGATACCATCGCCTTTGATCGAGACGAAGATGATACCCGCAATGAGCAGGACGGGCACGAAGATGGTCGTCAGGATCAATTTCCGCTTGGACAACTTGACGGACTCTGGTCGATTGTGCGGTAATAGCGGAGTGGAAGTGGACGACATCGTGCTCGCGCAATTACTCGTATTCACTGCTGATTTCCAGATTTGCAGCTCTTGTCTGACTCGACGTAAGAGGATTGCCAGGGGTCGGCTGGCTTATTGCGGTGCGGGAAGTGCTGGGACTGATGCAGTGCAAACAGCGACCTGAAGTAATGCGAAGATAAGGAGATCCGAGTGACTGACTGTCTGTCGAACGGCATCATTCTGCCAGTACGCGGTAGTTACGCCATTACGCCACGACGGCCGAATCCGAAAACGTGGCTGCACTGCGACGGCTTCGATTACCACAACCGACTACAAGCATGTTCACAGCAGGAGCAACTTGTAAGGAATACATCATGATGCAATATGGGACAATCTCTTCTATGCAAAGCAGCGATCTTGATACTTGCACACCACTCCTCGGCAAGTGAACCAGCTAGCAAATCCAATCCAGTCCATCCTTGTTCAGCGCTTAGGCAATCGCAATCGCCGTTGTTGCCGCAGTGATTGAACTGAAACTTATGATGCAGCTGCTCGCGGTCTTGCTCCCCCTCCAAGCCATCTTCATGCCGTTGTACACTTCCCCGCTCGCGGCGCTGAGCGGGGCGCTCTCGCCCTGTGACCGCCGTCAAATGTCTGTCATGCCGATAGCCTGGTCAGCCTTGCTCTTATGGATTAAAGCAAATATGACGGGATTTCGACTCACCACTGTCCTCGTCAGATCCGTAGAACTCGTCATCTTCATCGTCTAAATCCCCAAGGTCCTCGAATGCCACCTTGTATCGCAGTATACCACCGATACCACCGAAACCCTTGACGAACTGACTTCCTTCTTGCGATTTGTTGGTGACAAACTCCAATGTCGCACCGAACTCCTTGTACTTCTCCGCAAACCACTCGAGCAGAGGTTGAGCCTCTGCGGCGGTCTCCATCTCCAGGCCGGTCGACTTGTCCATGAACTTCTCGCGATCCTTGTCCCCTGGACTAGCGAACACAATAACCTCCTCTGTGCAACGAACAACACCATCAGCTCGATCCTGATTCAGAGCGATCTCCATGATTACTAACCTCCAGCTGCATTTCGAAGCGTATTCCGCTGCAAGTCCAGGTTCTCCCACACGATCAACGTCTCCACAGCACCCATGTCCAGCGCTTTGAGCGTGTCGATGATACCAAAGCAGTACTTTCCAGTGTCAAGGGCGATTTCGTCAAAGTACTTTTGGATCAACTTCTTCTCTTGAACGAATTTGACATTTGCGAGCGAATCTGCCGCGAGTTCGATAGCCTGAGGGTCAGGTCAGCTCGGTGCTACTCCAGGTACGATAGAAAGAGCGGACTGACCTGGTTGAAACCGTTCTCTCCACCGTACGAAACATCAACAATCTTGACGACCTTTGCTAACAATCTCGGGTCGAACAAGTCACTTCCGCTCAGATCCGTCTTCAGCTCGGCACTACCAGCCAACACCAAACCAGCCACGTTGACCTTGTCGGCCGTGATGAAG
Source organism: Cryptococcus sp. GC_Crypt_3 (assembly GCA_026538395.1). Taxonomy (NCBI): domain Eukaryota; kingdom Fungi; phylum Basidiomycota; class Tremellomycetes; order Tremellales; family Cryptococcaceae; genus Cryptococcus; species Cryptococcus sp. GC_Crypt_3. The sequence goes on from JALPCB010000225.1 coordinate 11,479, forward strand.
TGCTGCACGGCAAGCTCGGCGACTTTTCGTACGTAGTTTCGTCGAGCTTCTTCTCGCAAACGAGAGAAACGCAAGGCGGACTGACCACCTCGACCGTGCTTTTTGGGCAAGTCGACGGTGAATTTGTGAACGATTTCACGGGTGTTTCCAGACAGTGTGCCGAAAAGCTGCAAATGGGTCAGCTCAGTTCCATACACGACGCAGCCGTAGTAACATGTGGTATACGTACAGATCCGTTACCATCGCTGAAATAGGATTCGTTAGAAAAGGTCTTGATTGATATTGCGCTAACTCACATGATGATGAAACCCCATTTTGAGTCGTTCTCCAAGAGCTCTTCGAGCGCCTCAACGTGGAAGCGCGAGTCACACATGTACAGAGACGTGTTGATCGGTTTGAACGGTTCGAGAGCGAAAGAGATCTTCTTCTCCTTGCCTTCATCGTTCAACACTGTTCCGACGAAGACACAGAGACCATTGTCGGGAACTAGGTGTGGTCATTAGCTCAAGTCGATGAGCCAGCAAGGAGACAGCTAACCTCGGTTGTAAAGCTTGAGTTTCTCTTTTGTCGAGGTGATGGCAGACAACACTGACAATCTACCGAAGGGAATGAGCGGGTCGTCGGCCGAAAGGAAGGGGTCATGACGTACCTGTTCACTCGACTCTTAATGTTGGACGCGGTACCGTACTCCGCCGTCAACATGTTGCTCGCTTGTGAGATCTGGGAGCCTGTTCATAGGCGTAAGAATATGAGCTTGTGGTAAACTCATGGACGGTCGGAAGGCTGAACTCACGAGGAGGGAGAATCAATGTGATACATGATGTTCCCGCGCCTCGAGAGGTAGCAAGCATGGTGAGGAGCTTGCGGTACCTCCAGATCTGTCAAAGGTCGTCATCAGCTTCCATGACCTTGTGCTTGCTGGTCCCAGCGTACTCACTTCGATCGCCTGATCAGTCTATTGTAAGTGTAGCAGGACACAATCAGCGACAGCACTTTCTATGGATTCGCAATCAGCCCATACGACACCCACCTCTTCCGCGCTAGACATCTTGAGCTGTGTGACTCTGTGGTGGTAATGTGTCGGAGAAAAGGTCGACGCTGTCGTAGTAATGCTCCTGTCGAGCTTTTGTACCGGTTGAAACAAAGGATGAAGTGATGCTAGGTGGCAAGCTGGTGAAGTTGTAGTAGCAGCAGCATAGCAGTGAAAAGCGAAAAAACGAGGATTTACAGGATTTGTGGCAGATGCCTGGGATTTGATCCCGTTCTTCAATCATAACCATTGCCACCCATTGCACAATATCTCATTGGTAATCTGATAAAACGTCCATCTTCACCACCTCTTGTACAACCAAAACTAGACACCCTAGACACCGTCATCAAAAAGCACCACAGCACCGCACAACCATGTCTGGCTCCAACCTCGTCAGCGTGTCGTCCCCGGAGCACTTCAAATCGCTCCTTTCAGCCGACTTGAACAGGGTCGCAGTCCTCAACTTCTGGGCACCATGGGCAGAGCCCTGTGCAGCGTTCAACAAGTCGGTGGAGGAGCAGTCAAAGCAGTTCCCCAGCGCGTTATTCCTCAACGTGAGTCAGATCACGAGAATCTCACGACTTCTACGAAGAAGCTTGCGAATCTCCTTCTCGAAGAAAACAGCTAGACTGAAACACATTCGCTGACATACGCTTCTTGACAGATCGAGGCAGAGGAGCTGGCCGATATCTCCGAGTCGTTCGATATCGAGGCCGTCCCTTCCTTCCTTCTCCTTCGTGTGAGTCCCTCGAGGTCTGTTCCACTCTCCGCTCTTCTTCCGGCTGGATGATGCGCTCTCCGCCTTCGCCCTCCATTTACCGCCTGTCAAAATCTTCGACCCGTGCGTCCGCGATGATATCATAGCATATCAGATGACGCCCGCCTTCCTCATATCCTTTCACGTCTCTTGCTACTCTACCGCATTTGGCAGCGTACTTCCCACCACTCCTTTTCATCCTGTTCGCGCTTGACGCTGCAAGAAGGGAAAGAGAGAGCCATTCCTCTCAATTCTGATGTTGTCATCCTATCCCCATTCATCTCACTCCCTATCTGCCAACATTCCGACCTGTCTCATGTCCTTTGTCTACCAACTATCTGTTGTTGTGACTGGGGCATGCACAGCTCTCAATCCAACCTGTAGCTGCGCATATTTATGCAGTGGCGAGATCCTCCCCTCGTGTCGTTTTGCGTTCCGAGATATACCTATCCACCTCTGTCTGGCTTCAATCAAGTTGGAGACTGGCGTGCTCAGACAACAGACGCTGACGAGAGCATCTGCACATTTACATATCAACAACATACTATCATGCCTGCCATCGACTCGAACGACCTCATCACTCCCCCTGTTCGTTGTCGCACCACTGGTCACGATATGGATTCACCCTCGGATCCCCACCCTCCGCCGGGCCGCGCCTTTGTCCCCGCTGCTGCCACTGCCCGACTGCTGGCGATGTCCTCACCGATGCATGACGAATCTCCATTTCCGCGTCCTGCCTCTCGGTTCACGCCTCGCACACCACTTCAATTCCTCTCAAATTCTCCCACGTCGACGCACACATCCATTTTCTCTACTCCGGATTGGGTATTGCGGACTCCGGTACACTCGGCGACATCTGCTTCTGACCGCCGTCACCTTTACCCATCGCCCGACAACTCATTGAAATCCCCGGCTGCGATGGTGAAATCCAAATCAACGCCGCTCGCCTTGCCTAATGCGCCGACTAACATTCGCATCCCTTTGACCCGCTCACTATCATACGCGCCTGGAACGCCAAATTCGTCAATCATTCGCAACAAAAATATCCCGTCTCCACTGGACAAACTTGATTATCTGCACTCAATACCCCATTCGCCACCAATTCTGGATCCCGCTCAACTTCTGGAACTCCCGCCGTCGCCTAACCCTGACCCATCATCGCAACGACCGATTGCTTCGCCTTTCACCAACTTGAATTTGCATGGCTCCCCTTTCTCCGGTCCTGCCTCAATCGACTCGCTCGCCTCGGCTTCATCGTCTCCCTTGCTATTACGCCGTCGTGGTTCGGCTTTGGGCCCTCGTCGGGGATCCACTCTCTCAATCGAACTCGCACGCGATTCGGACGTGGCGTATGATGACGCGGATGGACGCGGCGACGATCATCTGGATTGCCCTGTGCCTTCACCTCGCACCTGACCGCGGACATCCTGCTCAACTGTTATTACAATTCCGACGCTGTTCTGGCCTCGACGTTCATATCATTGTGCTATTGTCGGCAAATCTATACGCTTTTCGATCTGGACTTTCTCGTTCACAGGGCCACACTCTTCTCGCACGACACTCCGGAGCCGACGCCGCTCTTCTTCACTCTCTGCTCACTCAACATGCTGGATCAAGCACAACATCAAATTCTGCACCTCTTGCTACCTCGAATGCTGCACCGCAAGCACCTTCATCCGAACCTCGTGAACGGACGGAGGAGGAAATCACGGCTCGTTGCAAGGAGCTGATGAACAAGCACAAGGTGGTACTGTTCATGAAGGGGAACCCAACTGCACCTAAATGTGGATTCTCAAGGCAGACTGTTGGCCTTCTACGAGAACAAGGTGTCGAGTTCGCATGGTTTGACATTTTCAGCGATGAGGACGTGCGTCAGGGTCTGAAGAGGGTCAACGACTGGCCAAGTGAGTGCCTGTCTCATGATCCCATCAAAGTATTGTATCTCGCTGATCATGTCTGCTATTTACAGCCTTCCCGCAAATCGTTGTCAACGGAGAGCTCGTTGGTGGATTGGATATCTTCCGTGAGATGATTGAGAATGGCGAGTGGCAGGAATTGATGGCTGCGGATGAAGATGAGGAGAAGGCGTGATGATGTTGCATCTGGACCACATAGAAGGTCATTGTAGTATAATATGCTGTGCATAGTCATTGCTGTCCCGCTTCTCTCTCTCTCTCGTGGTGACAGTCACAGTCGTGCGATGAGTCCATGCTTTGGGTGACATGCACAGGCTGTCTGTGCATAGCTGAAGATGGAAAGTGCCACATTGGACTCTACATGTTTTGTATGATCGGCGCTTTGTAGGAAAACCCCGAAGTGCCGAAGTGCCACCTGCTCACTCATTCACTCTCACTCACACTCTCACTCTCACTCTCACTCTCTCTCACTCAATGACTCAGTTCACATTCAACCAACTCCCCTTTCCACTTTTATGCTTGTTACTCAATACACCGTCACCCCTCCTCACCTCATCTGACTGTCCCATCGGCACAAAGCCCTTTGTACGGCTTCCAATCGCAGAGCGGGAAGAAGGAGGAAACGGCTACCTATACTTTCCTTCCAAGCCTTTTGCTCGTGACGTGTCGCGGGTTTGAGGATGCGCATTTAACCTTTTTTCGATTGCCCATTATAATAACGAAAAAAACACAACGTCAAGCTAGAAACCACTTGCAAGCGCTCTATCAGCTTCCGCCGCTGTACATCGCCCCATCGACCAAGGAAGAGTGCGAGGCTCGGACTTGTCTCGCCAGGCGCTTCACGCTACTACTTTGAGCACACGTCCACCAGCCGCCTCGCGTTAGGTATCTCTCAAGCCGATGTCCATCCCTCCTCCCGGCCTGGGAGGCGGGGTCAACAGGACCGGCCCACCGCCTGGATTCGGCGGTGGTGCTGGTCTCGGCGTAGGCGGTCCACCCGGTGTGGTCCATTCCCCATCCACCGATGCGAGCGTTGGTTCCCTCTCTAATGTCGGCGGGGGAGGAAGGAGAGACGGGCAAGGAGGAACAGCCGTCATTGTCAGAGCGCAGATCGTCTTCCTTCTTACCACCTTTACGGAGGAGAGTTTCGACAAGGCATCTAATGAAATAAGAACGGTGAGTCACCGTATCTGCCCAGTCCGATGCGAAAGCGAGACATCACTTGTGCTGACCCCTATCTGTCTTCCGCCTCACAGCTGGCATCCGGTAACGGGCCGGAAATGTATCATCACTTCCTCAGACGAGCTGTCGTCGTCGCCAACCCTGTTTTACAAATCCTCATACAACATTCTCAGCAATACAAAGACGACCCCGCCGCACCTCCTCCTAATATCCCCACTACTGGTCAAGCAGCATTGGTCTGGCGACTGCTGGTCACGGAAGCGATTCGTGCGGCTCGAGATGTTCAGCTCGCACCGCACTTTTCTCTCATCATGCTTTCGCCATCCCCATCGACTCCACTACCTCTACCTTCTTTGAGGCTGTTCAGCCTCCCACCAGCACTCCTCTTCTCACTCACAGCATACACTCTCGCCTCCCCGCATGTCTTCCCGCAAACACATGCGTCATTCGCAGTCTTCCACGCTTTCCTGGCTCAAACAATCCAGCCGACGATGGAGCTGCTCCGATCCCCTGGTGTGCCGTTCTGGACTATGAACGCAATCCCAGGCAGAGAACCATTTGCGGACGATTTGACATTACAAGAGGCAAGAACGTTGATTCTCGCCCTCTTTCCTCGGACGCAGACGCCTACTTCCGGCAATACCAACACATCATCACGGCCTGCGACTCCGACTAATCCCACATCCCCTCATCCCTCTCCTCTCAACACAATGCAAAGAGCTACTCTCCTTGCGTCTCTGACAGTGAAGTTCTCATCTCCAGCCATCATCCTCCAAACCTTATCAGCCTTATCACCGGGAGGACCTCCACGATCTCCGGGCTCGATATCTCTGGAGGAGATCTTGTTCGAATTGGGCGAGAATCTTACATCGGATGACGGCACTGTCGAGGCTGTGGTGGGTAGATGGTGGGGTCCTTGGCTATTGGAGGGCTTGTCAGACGGGGAACAACAACGACGTGTCACAGAGGAAGCCTGTCGGACCATCTTAGGTCTGGCTGACGGGCTTCGCCTGGGCCGCATGGTGGACATCCCCGGCGTAGTCAAAGGCTTAGCAGCGATTGACTCCATCGTCTGGCCTGAAGTGATTCGATCTTTCGACAACCCTCACTCGCTAGTCGTATACCCATCGACCAACCCGCTTCTGATCGCCCTTTTGTTAATTCCGCCTCAATCGCCCGTTCCACCCATAGCTGGTCTCCTTCCAGCGTCCCTAGACGCGCCTATATGGGATAACCTCCCAGCATTACTCGCTGTGCTTAATAGGCTGACTAATACGCCTCCCGATAACATCCCAATCTTCACTATGCCATCTGCACCCTCGCCTCAGAGCTTTGCGCGTATCATCGATCCGCCCACATCAGACCACGCTTGGAGCAAAGTCGCTCGTCAACAGGCGAGGGACCTTCAGGGCGCAGGTATCTGGAATACGCTCGGTCTGATTCAAGTGCTCGTAAAAGCTTGTGGATTGGCAGACTCGGATCTTGGCACGGAACGGGACAGGGAAGACATGGCAGAGATTGGTCGAAGAGCGACGGAGATCCTGGATGGAGCGAATTTGCTAGCGCCGGAACTGGTCTTGCTCGCATTGGAAAAGCTGCCAGTGAGTAAACAACGAAAGTGTGATAAGCGATGCTGCGGATCTGACAATAGCTGTAGAAACCGCTTCCCACGCCAATGACTACCATGCACACCCGTCTCCTGGCTGTATACTTGTCTTCCAACTCCGTCACGTCCTCCGCTTTGGTGTTTCACGAGATGTATGAAACCGACCCCGAAGGCCTACTCTCCGTTCTTGTGGAGTTTTGGAGCGAAGATGAGACCAACATCGGCAGAGTAGTGGAGATTGCATCAGAGCTGAAAGTGCGTATTGAGTTGAATTGATCGAACGCTAACGTCCTACAGATCCTGGACAGACTCCTCGAGTCCGACAACATGCACTTTGCGCTTGATTTCGCTACACTTGCCTCAAACAAGGAGCTTGTCAATCTGGAAAACTGGCTTGCAGCTAGTATCGCCGACAAGGGGCAAGAGTTCCTTGACGCCATCTTTGATTTTGTGGAACACAAGATCCGGCTCGAATTCGACCACCAGCACCAGCCTGATTCTGCTCCGTCATTGCCCTTCGCCCTTGGTACCAATGTCTACTCAATCTTCGTCCGAGTCGTGCGCAACGCCCAGAGCCTGTCTCGCCAAGACATTGCACGCTTCAAGAACCTGCGTACCGACATTCTCATCCTCCACCCACGTCTCCTCAACCTTCGTCCGGGAAATAAGCAGGAACAAGGTTTCGGTGAACCCAAATTCGCCATAGACGTGGTCGAAAAGGTCGATGCCATGTATCAGCAAATGTACAGCGGACAACTCAAGCTTGACGATGTCATCGAAGAACTGCAGCGGTGTCAGAAATCTGGCGACCCTGACGAGCAGGACATGTTTGCCCATGCTCTTCACTCGCTCTTCGATGAATACAAGTTTGTCAAGTCTTACCCGCCCAAGGAGTTGACCATGACTGGTATCCTCTTCGGTGCTATTATCGATTATCGGTTGGTGAAAGACACCGCGGCATTCGTGGCAACTCGATATGTACTCGACGCTTGCAAGACACCGCCTCATGAAGCGCTGTATCAGTTCGGTATCAACGCTCTCAGCATCTTGCGCAACTCCTTGGTTGACTTCCCAGGTCTTTGTCGGTCTTTGCTCGAAGTCCCCGCTCTTCACGAATCCCATCCGGTACTCATCAACGACATTCAGTCAGCATTGATAGAACGCGAGGAGTTAGATCTGCAAGGCGGCGTCAAATTAGCCTTCCCTGCTCTCAAACTGCCGATGCTTATCGAGGAGGGCGACGACGAATTCCGCGAGCCTGAACCCAAGAAGAAGGATGCCATCATGTTCATCATCAACCAGATCGCACCTAGCAATTACGAGGCCAAGTCGCAAGAGCTTACAAGGCTGTTCGAAAACCAGTATTCGCGATGGTTCGCTCATTACTTCATAGACGTACGAGTCAGCTTGGAGCAGAACCGTCACGACATCTACCTCCAGCTGCTGGATGTGCTCAGCTCGCCGGTGCTGGAACGCCATGTCCTTTGGGAGACTTATCGAAAAGCGAGGGACCTCCTCAACTCTGAAGCAACCATGAACTCTGCTTCGGAGCGATCTATACTCAAGACGGTTGCTATGTGGCTCGGCAAGATCACCCTAGCCCGCAATAAACCCGTACGGCTGCGCGAACTGTCCGTCAAGGATATCTTGATACAGGGCTTTGACACGAAGCGTCTCATCGTTGCCATTCCCTTCGTTTGCAACCTTATTCAATCGTGCAAGGACTCCGGAGTCTTCCAGCCGCCCAACCCTTGGCTCATGGCCATCTTGCGTTTGCTCGCAGAGTTTTACCACTTCGCTGAGCTGCGACTGAATCTCAAGTTCGAAATCGAGGTCCTGTTCAGCAAACTGGATGTCCGTCTTCCCTCGGTTGAGCCCTCTACTATCCTCCGTTCGCACGTACCGCCACCGCCACCGCAGGCCGACTTGCCCAACCGCCTTGATAACGAATTGCAGCGCGCTAGCGAATTGATGAGTGGCGGCCAGCGATTCCCAGAGGTGCCAGGAAACGATGCTTATGCCAGACTGCAACAATTGCAATCGGAGCAGGCAGCGCAGGCAGCTCAGGACGCCTTCCAGCGCCGCGTCGACGAGCTTATCGGCCAACTACCAGAATACCTTGTTTTCAATTCAGACTTTCCTATCTTCACTGCTCCGACGCTCAAGCGTATTGTTCATCATTCGATTGATCGCGCAATTCGCGAAATCATTGGCCCCGTCATCGAACGCTCTGTCACCATCGCCGGTATCTCGTCCCGCGATCTCATCCAAAAGGACTTTGGTACCGAAGGTGACGGTCTCAAGATGCGTCAAGCAGCGCACATGATGGTGCAGAATCTTGCAGGTAGCTTAGCTCTTGTCACTTGCAAAGAGCCATTGCGCACTAGCATGATTGCCAATGTCAAGCAGATGCTGGAATCGAACGGGTACACGGACGAAACGATGCCCGAGACCATGATCGCTGGTGTGGTGAATCAGAACTTGGACGTTGCCTGTTCCGTTCTGAAGAAGGCGGCAATGGAAAAAGCGGCCAAGGACATCGATGTCAACTTGCACCCGCAATATCAGGCGAGGAAAGCTCATCAGAACTCGCGAAGTCAACAGCCGTTCTGGGATGGGGCGTCCTTTGGAGTCGTCATCTCTCACACAGCTCTCCCCGATCCGCTCAAGCTTCGTCCTGGCGGTCTCACTCCTCAGCAATTCAGAGTATATGAAGACTTTGGCGAGCCAACCAGGATGATCACCCATCCAACGCCGCCGACAAACGGAGACTACCTCGCTGCGAGCTATCGCGAGCTCACTCTCAACGACGGTCTCGTCCCATCCGATATCAAGCGTGGTCCCTCTCCACGCCCACCATACCACCAGGACATCACCGAGACTACAGAGAGCGTCGCCTCCCCTCAAGCGATGCCGCCTCAGACAAGCATCGACAAGTTCCACGAACTTGCAGCTGAGATCGAAAAGCTTCTGGTCCAGACTCCTGTCACCAGCATCTCTGCTCTTCCTGCCGACCATGAGATCCGCGGCCTGATCCGAGGTGTGGTCATTGTTGCCAATCAATCTGTGCACAGAGAGACGACAACTCTGGCCATCGCTCAGAAGGTCGTGCAACTATTGTACAAGTCTACTGTCCAGCTTGCCAGAGAGGTCTACGTCTATCTCCTGCAGCAACTCTGTGATCTTTCGCCAAAGGTCAACAAGGAGGTCAAGCAGTGGCTCGTCTACGCTGAGGATATGGTGAGTCGCCTGATTTTGCCTTTCTGTACCAAGCTGACATCGAACAGCGCAAGTTCAACGTACCTGTGACTGTCACATTGATACGCGCGCAGTCCATTGCTGTTCAAGAATTGGATGCCGTCTTGGCTCAGGTGGCTACGCGTCACCGCTCACCGGAGATATTCGACTTCCTCGCTGATCTCATCCGAGAGTGCTCGGTTGCCGACACCGCCTTCATCCCCAGAAACGGGTTTGCGCATAGTCTGACTGCCCTCTTGACCGCTCATGAGGACGGTCATGCCACTTCGAAGGTCTCCGAACTGCTTGACGACCTCCGCGGCGGTACTCGTCCACCAGCACCGATCGCGACTCCATCCACCAACGGCGCTGACCTCAAATCTGCCATCGACAACAAAATGCAAGAGCGCTTGGCCCACTACTTCCTTGAGTGGGTCCGAGTTTTCAGCACCAGCAGCAACGTCGAGAACGCATTCGTTCCATACATTACCTATCTCCAAAAGGAAGGAATCCTCAACGGCGAGGATGTTTCATCAGCGTTCTACCGCACCGCGATCAACTGCGCAGTTGACCTTGATGTTAGCAAGATGCTTCCCGACGGCAGTGGTCCGTCCAAGTTCTACGGCACCGATGCGCTCGCCAAGCTCATCCTGCTCATCGTCAAGAATTACGGGGACAAGAACAGTGGTAGCGGAAGTAGCGTGTCGCGCAAGGTATACTATTACAATAAGATCAACATCATCATGTCGTACTCCCTTGTGCAACGACACCTTGAGGCGGGCGAAGCATTCAACCAGCGACCATGGGCGAGGTTCTTCACCTCGATGCTCAGCGAACTCGCCACTATCGAGCACAGTCTGCCGGAGACCTATCTAGGCTGCCTTCGAGCCTTCGCAAACAACTTGGGCATCAATCAGCCAACGTACGCACCGCGCTTCGCCTTTGGTTGGATTTCGCTTGTCTCGCACCGATTATTCGTGGCCAAGATGCTCCAAATCCCCAGAGAAGAAGGATGGCAGGAATATCACCGCTGCGTCATGTGGTTGCTCAAGTTCCTCGCGCCATTCCTGAAGTCTGGCCAAATGAGCGAGTCCTCTCGATCCATCTTCAAGGCGACGCTGCGATTACTCATGATGCTCATGCACGATTTCCCCGAATTCCTCGTCGAGTTCTACCACACGCTATCAACGGCCATACCGCCTCACTGCGTGCAATTGCGCAACATCATCTTGTCCGCCTTCCCTTCGTCGGAAGCGCCTCTGCCAGACCACTACAAGCGACTCGACCAGCTCGTCCCCGAGATGCAGCGCTTCCCTACGGTTCGGTCAGACTACATCAGCGCTCTAGCAGACGGCGGCGTCCGTGCGGCAATCGACCAGTCTGTCCGCTCCGGTGTGCCTCAGCAGCAAGCGGTCGTCGCCGAACTCAAGAACCGTATCGCTGTCAAATCCATTGGACCGGACGGCAATACCATCATCACTTGGAACACTACTTTGCTCCACGCGACAGTGTTCTACCTCGGTACGACGGCTGTGTCGAGAAGGTTCCAGCAGACTGGAGTGGTCGATTTCGATGCGAAGGCGCCTGAAGTCGGCCTACTCGCAGGTCTTGCGCATGTCTTCGATGGCGAAGGTGAGTCTCGCGCTGAAGATTTCGCACTTCATGGGACAGGATTATTGACGCTTTCATTTGTAGGGCAATACTATATGCTCAGTGTAGTTGCAGACCAATTGCGCTACCCTTCCGCGCACACATCATTCTTCATTCACTTCCTCTTGTTCCTCTTTGGTACTTCGGCCAGAGACCCAACGTCTGCAATTCCAGAACGCATCGGTCGTATCCTTCTCGAAAGGACCATTGTCCAGCGACCTCACCCATGGGGATTACTGGTCACGTTCATCGAGTTGTTAGACAATGAGGCATACGGCTTCTGGAAGCAGCCGTTTGTCAGGGCGGAGGAAGAAGTCTACCGCCTCTTTGGGCAGGTCAGAGGAAGCATCACTGCTCGCAGAGATGTGCAGTGAGCGACAACACATTCCGATGTAAGTTGTTGTCCACGCCATTGTCCCTGTCCCTGTATATGAACTGACATGCTAGATAGGATCTTCAAGTGTTTCCAAATAATCACTCTCCGGGTTTCAGCGAGTCAGCAGTCTCGAATAAACGTTGTTTGTAACACTAGTACACCCTCAATGCATCGAATCTCCCGATAACCCTCCGATACCGATACCGATACCACCGTCGTCATCAGATTCCTTTTGGCGCAATTTCAAATCCAAGTTCAAATTCCCATGTACTGCCTGCTTCCGCGTGGCATCTGCCAACCTAGACTGAACGAGACGAAATGTGCGACGACCAGGGACAGACGAAAACCGAGCAGCGGAAGAGCGGGGGCGAGGTGATAGCTCGTATAAACATTCTTTTAATTCCACCCTCTACCCAGTTACGTTGGTTTCTCCACCTGGCCCACTCTGATCATACAGGTGGGAGGGTTGTAGGTTAGTCACAAGATTTACTTTCACTTTTCATACATACTATATATATGGGTTTATAGCAAAAGGCACTGAGCACTCGGGTGTTACAGTCCGTGTAGTACGAGTTGCCACGATGGGTGGAGAACTATGATGAAAATGGGCGAGGAGACATTACTCGTAGAGCCAACGGGCACAGGGAAAAGAGGGAATGAGGGAAAGAACGTTTTCTGGTCGCGTTTGTCTCCATTTGTATTACAAACCCAATGCATCGCATGTACTGTCGTGTACTAAAGCTGCTCGAACAGCATCTTGCTGCACATCTCGTCTGAGCGTGAGCAAGGCATGTTGACTAGATCACCTGGAAATACATTTAAGACACCACCCAATAGTCGATTTGCCACTCTGACTCTGACTACTGACATTTGATCCCGCTGGTGAAAGACGAATTCGGTGCAGACACAAACGCACAACCTCAAACTCCGCATTCTCAATCTCCCACCATCCCTCGTACATCCTTCTTATCATTCTCAAAGACAGGACCTGCTGCTGCTGCTGAGAGTATCAGCGTCGTCGAGGATACGTCCCGACCCCGGTCTACCGACCTCAACCTTATTAGGACATCCATAGCAGAGGTACTTCTTCAAGATGTCCGAACGTAAGGTGTTGAACGTGAGTCATGAGTCATGTCCTTCTTTGTATATGACCATCTTTGCGGAAGTCAAACTGTGGGAAAGCGCTAATGAATACATATGCCGTCCTCGCAATGGCGGTGCTCCTACACAGAAATAGTGAGTTCAGCTGCGTCTATACTGGTCGTTACTCAGCTGACGTACCACGCCGCGTACTCTAGCTTCCCGCCCGACTTCGATCCGTCCAAGATCAAGCGGCGCAAGATGCCCAAAGACCCTCAACAGGTCATCCGTCTCATGGCGCCCTTCTCGATGCGATGTAACAGGTGTGGAGAGTATATCTGTAAGTCTGACTTTTCTCTTCGCTATGAGTATCATGGCAGAAACGTAGTTGGGCTAACGGTATGACCGGTCTGCAGATAAGGGTAAAAAGTTTAATGCCAGGAAAGAGACGGCTCAAGGTGAGGAGTACTACGGCATCAAGATCTTCCGCTTCTACATCGTGAGTTCAAGTTTACAGCTAGGTCGCGCCCTCTCTCCATAGGGACAATCAGCTGACAACATTCTTACGTAGAAATGCCCAATGTGCTCGTCCGAAATCACGTTCAAGACCGACCCCAAAGCAGCCGACTACACTTGCGAGCAAGGCGCGACTCGTAACTTCGAGAATTGGACAGATGCGGATCCCAATGGTCGTACAGGCGCGATGCCGGATGCAGCTGCTGATGACGACTACGACTCGGATGGGAATCCCTTGGAGAGCAAGATCGAGAAGGACGCGATGGCGGACCTGGAGAGAAGTCAGGAGCAAAGTAGGCGGGAGATGGAGGCCATGGACGAGTTGGCAGATCTGAGGTATGTGCCTTCTCACTCTGGCATCTGTAGACAATGGTTCACATCTGACCTTGTTCCCCATGATCATAGGCAAAGAAACGCTCGATTGGAATTGTCGAACGTCGGAGGAGACCCTAGCGCAATACTCTCAGCGCTACATGCCGAGCGTGAGACAGCTGAGCAAGAGGCCAAACGTCAAGCGGAAGAGGACGAGGACGACGCAATGGTACGGCAATTCTTCTCCAAGGTCCCAGCAGGGCCCGCTCCGTCCGGCAGCAAACCGGCGAAGAAGACTAAGCCTGTACCAGCGGACGGCGAAAAAGCCAGCGATGAAAGCGGGAGCGGCAGCGATGAAGATACAGCTCTGGCTTTGCCGGCATTAACAATCAAGCGTCGTCTGGCACCTGGTCAAGGCGCAGGAGAACCTTCGGTCCACAGTATTCTCGCCGCGAAGGGAAAGGCACTTGACGGTGCTGGTACTGCCGGCGGTGCAGGAGCCGGGGCTAATGGGACAGCAGCGGCAGCGGCGCAGGCGAAAAGGAAGAGGGAGGGTATGCAGAAACTCTTGGGGATCAAGAAGAAAGCAAAGGCGTAGTAGAACAATGGTCTTCGATGTATCAGTACTGTACAATTCAGTTGAAATATTATCGCCAGCAGGGAACAGCACTGCATGTCACTCCGACGTCGCTTTGCTATTCGATAAGCGGACGGAGTGGTGCAGTCTAGGAGAGCTTGACGGCTCCTTTCTACGCAGAATGCCACAGTCGTCAAGCTCGATCGCTCGGAGAAGCCTCCACCTCCACCCGCACGTCACCTGGTCGTCCACTATGACCCCCCTTCAGCAGTGTCCACCTCTTATACTCGTTCATCTCAGATCGTGATACCTTGGAATATCTATGCGTTTGATCCCAGCGCACTGCCTCAGGTCGACTGCCAACTGCTCGAAAAGACCTCTTGCGCCATACGTCATTCTAGGCTTGAAACGCGGGATCAGCATGTCAACAAACGCAGAACCCCAGATCCTCAGTACGGAGGAATACAAGAGTGATGCCAAGTGGTTGAAGCTGGAGAAGATCAACTGGAAAGACCAGGATGGCAAAGAGGTCTCTCTCAACTCTCATAATCATGGTCAATGATGAGAGACCTATCTTTGATGAGCTAACGATCACCACGTAGCGCGTGTGGGAAGTCGCGAATCGCGCTACGAGGCCGAAAGCCGGTGTCGACTGTAAGTGACACGGCGTCATTCTGGGATACTCGCGTATCGCATACTTGCTCTGTGAGATGGTGACACTGAGAGGTAAATTCTATATACAGCCGTGCACATCTTGGCATTACTCCACCAGCCATCGAAGCCTGTCTCGACTATCATCATTGAGCAATATAGGCCTCCGGCAGGAGCGACCGTGATCGGTGAGTTTCCTATCAACGCGCTAGTTACGCACGCGTCACCTATCCTGAAACTGGCTGTTGAGTTCTGACGACTGCGCAGAGTTCCCGGCTGGACTGATCGACCAAGGGGAGGACGCAGCGTACGTCACGCTTCATCTACACATTCGCTATATTGCTGTAAAAGTTGAGACTAATACTCGAGCAGTACTGCAGCTCTGCGAGAGCTTCACGAAGAGACAGGGTACGGGAGTGGGAAAGCCGGCGAGGGCAATGCGGAAGTCGAGGAGGTCTCTGACGTCCTCGTCAAGGACCCAGGGTAAGTCGGACCAGTATCTATCAATCCCTTAATCGATTACTCCGAAGCACAGGCTGATGTATATACTTTTGAGCACAGGATGACAGGCGCGAATATGAACCTCGTCACTATCAACGTCAAGCTGGGCGAGAACGACCCAGACCCCGAACAGAAGCTGGATCCCGTCAGCTATCCTCTCACCTGATTTGAGCCTGGGCTGAGCTGACATTGGCATCGTACATGGTAGGGAGAACACATCGTCAAGCGCGTCGTCCCACTCAAAGACCTGCACTCAATATTGAAAGGTGAGCTGAGTGTTCGATCGTTCGAGACGCGATTGACTGAGATCTTTGCAGATTACGCCAAACGGGGTTTCGCTATTGATGCGTTGGTCGCGAGTGTCGCGGAAGGATGGAAGCTCGCGCAGAAGTATGCCTAGGTAGTGCAGCATCAGTAATCATATGAGGTGCCGTAGAGCTATCAGCGTAGATACCGACGAAGAGGCGTTGGAGGTTTCTATGCAGTATATCGAATTGGTTCCAGGAGTCGTCAATCATCGAGATGGATGCTGAGAAAATACATGCGAGTGGTGTTGCGCTACCATGATCAAATGCCCTGCGAACGACTCCCTGAATCCTTCTCCTTGATACCAGCCCATATCTCCAATGTCATCTTGTCCCAGCCTCCTCTTTGAGTCCTGCCATCCTCCGCAACTTGTCCGCTCTGGATTTACGCAAAGCCTCTACTGCCTCCTTGCCTTTCTCCGATCGATGGGCGATATAGTCTAGCTTCATAGCGTCCAATCTTTCTTCAGACATACTACACGGAACGTTGAATCAGAATCAGCCTTGCTCTCGTCTCGCCAGCAGCACCGATTTGACACAGGATTTGAGCCAGGAAAGTATCAGTGAACTCACTAATTCCGCATGCAGACGTGCATATCGTCCAACTTGGACTTGCACATGAACGGTAGCGAGAACGTACGTCCCGTAGCACAATCGGCGAATGCTACACAACACGATCGCACAGCAAAAAGTGAGCTATAGGATACGAGCATGCTGGCGTAAGAATGGAGCTCACCTTTGACTGCCTGATCGCACGATCTGAGGGCTTCGGATTTCGCTGTCTCGTTGATATCCTGCTCTTCTCTTCGCGATAGGGCTTCCATATTGTCGTATCTAGCGAGTAGCGGGTCACGCAACGGAATGTCCTCTGTAGCTAGCTGGGAGCGAGGACTGGGAGGTGCAGTAGAGTAGGACAAGGAGCAGGTCGTTCGTTTGATTGTATTTCGAGGTGGATTCAAGACGGTCAAGCAAGGAGATCAAAGTCAACATTTTGCGCTTCAGCTCCGTACTAATCCGTCTTTAGAAGTGATGACATCACCACTTCCATATCCATCGTTAATGGTGTTTCATCTTTCGGCCAATCTGAAATTTTGGTGTTCATCTAGATCATTATCTACATTTCTGACATCGCCATCGACAGACATAGTTGACAGAAGCAGCTCGATGAGAGAAGGAGCGACGCGATGAGTGATCGACAACCGTTCCCGCTCCCTGCGCATCCGGGCTTACCGGCTCGGCCCGCTTTTGTAAATGGTCCATCGTCATCTCCTTCCGCCGCCGCGGGACCATCACGTCCTCGACCACCGCCTGCGCCTCCGTCAAGATCAACTACCTCCTATTCCCCAGCATATGGCCAACAAGTGCCCTATCAGCCTCAACAGCCAGTGTACCCTTATCAACAACCGAATTTGACTGGCGGGTACCAACCATACTTCTACCCAGCTACATCGCCGTATCACGCTGCGTCACAGGGTCACGGACAAGGGATGACCTTTGGCCAATCCCTCTTCCAGCCCTTACCGCAAACAACACCACAAGGCTATGCCTACTCTTCCACATACCTCCAACAGCCCCACGCGCACGCGCACGCAGCGCCAATCCCCATTGCGTCAGCGGCAGGGCCAGCAGCGAAGCGGCCCAGACCCAATCCGGGTCCTACGAGTGCAGTCTCGACTTCGGGATCCAGTGGGCCAAGTCATAAACCATGGCGGAACTGTTCGTACCCCGGCTGCAAATTTGTCGGATCTGGAGAAGACGTAGAAGTGCATGAAGGCGATCGACACCTGATCTTCCCCGCTGGCAGAGTCGTGGAACGTAGTGAGGAGGAAGAGCGCTTCGCTAAGCGGAATGGGTAAGTGGTCACTTCGGAGATCCGTCACTATTGACCAAGTAATGTGATACTGATCAAGAGTGTATGGTGTGTAGCCCACTACCACCTATACAAGGAACGAACATCACTCTGGATACGCCGGAAGATATCGAGAAATGGATAGCGGAGAGAAAATCAAAGTGGCCCAGCGCGAAACGCGTCCAGGAAAAGGTCAGCTTCTTCTGCCGAAAGCAAGGTTCTTAGCTGATAGTGAATACTAGGAAGAAGAGCGTCAAGCAGCGATTGCACGTGGCGAGCTGCCGTCTCGCGGCAGGGGGAGAGGGAGGGGTAGAGGTGGTT
>JALPCB010000226.1:0-28776 GCA_026538395.1 Cryptococcus sp. GC_Crypt_3
TTGGATTTTCTAAATTGGCAAGTCAGCAGCGTTGATCTGACGTGACCTGGAATCAGTAGGTCTGGTAGAGACAGAGTCAGACGTACGTCGAGCAACGTCATGTATCGCTCTACACTCTCTCGCGCCAGGGTACCAGCGGCCTCTTCGTCTGCTCTGGAGGATGTGGTTGAAGTCGGGGAAATGAGGTGGGAGAGGATTGGCTTGACTGAAGTGAGGAGTTGTGGGATAGCCTGCGAAGAGTCGGCTGATAAGCTTGATGAGCCAATGGGGTGGAGTACGCTTGGAGAGAAGAGCCATTGAAGGGTTGCACGAGATGGTATAGCTACTATGATGATGTGAGGTATAGCGAGCCAGTACGCACCTTCTCCACATTGGTCAAAGCCGCAAAGAGCGATTCGGCATCGAGCGACTCGAGGTCCAGTCCGTCCGCATCCGTCTCTGCGACCGACCTAGAAGGGGACGACATCATTGGCTGTGTATCGCCTGAGCCATAATTGCGCTGTTGCTGGCTTTGCTCGAGACAAGAGTCGGTATCTGGAAGCTAATTGATCACTGATCACTGATCACTGATCACTGACGCCGGAAGCAATTTACCGTAAATGAACACCCTCCCACCTCCCTAACCTCAGTTTGTGTAAACAAGTGGGTATGCGGAGATCGTGCTGCCTGACAAAAGAAGCGAGCACATGGGACCGATCATCACTGTCGGAAGACAAGACGTGCATCGCTGAGGCAGGTATGACTCTGACACGATCATCCGCGCCTCACAAAGTAGGATGTATACAAGAGCCCGACCAAACCACTCGTCATCGCCTCACCGCATCGTGCGATCCAATCTTCGACTCCGTCAGCGTCATTACTGATTTCACAGATGTCCCACGTAGCCGAGGACATCCATAGACGCCATGATGCCCCGTACATTAGAATGGGGACGGTGTTCATACGCGAGCAGGTTTCATCAGCCCACATTGACCCGACTTCTTCACAGGTCACGCGCACTCTCGGCACTGCCCGCATCAGCAACTCCACACAGGCTCGACTGAGATCATATTAGACGCCCTATCGAGAATGTGCTTGCAGTAGATAGGGTAAGCATTAGTCGAGGAAGGTCATCTGAGGTGGTCAACTTGAGGAAGGGGTTAATTGTCCCGGGCGACGCCAGTTATATTTGTTTGAATTCCAGGCAAACATCAACGTCCGCGTAGCACAGTGGTAGTGCGCTTGACTACGATGATTACGTAACATGTTTATTCGTGTCTACGTAAGAAAAGTTCATCAAGAGGTCGTGGTTTCGAGTACCACCGTGGATTGCTTTTTGCTTGCATCTTTTTGGCCGTTTGGAGCTTTCCTGGCTACCCAACAACGCAGGGTCGCGTCTGACCGCTCCAGTGAGGGATTCGTGCAACGAGCATCAAGCGTTTGCCACATTTATGACGCATTGATGGTCCATTTTACCTCAGAGTGGCACATTTTGCACTGTTATTTCTACTACGATTTCATTAAGACGAGATTGCTTGCCGCGGCACTCCAAAAGATCGCCCTCGGTTTCGATCGTTTAGAGCGGTGGAATCTGCACCACATACAAGTCACAACAGCCAAAAACATCTGAGCCAAAAAGCAATCCACGGTGATATTCGAAATCACGACCTCTTGATTGCAGAATTACGTAATCGAACCGACCATGTAAACTCGTAGTCAAGCGCACTACCACTGTGCTACGCGGACTTGGACTTGTACGAACAGTGTCAAATTTATCACCATATGTAGCAAGACACAACCGATTAGATAGGCATCTTTGCTTCTCCGCGTGTCGCCGTATGTACCGATCGGCTGGCGCTCGATGTGTGACGACAGGGCCATGAGTGAGTTCGATGTCTTTGGCGTGACACATACCACTCCATGGATTCGTTGGCGACTGTGCCAACAGCGGACCTTGTCAGATCCCTGGTTTCTTGAGAATATGATCACAGCAAGTACGAAAGTCGTATCGTTGTCAGTGCCCAAGCCGTTCTATCCAAGTCCGAGTATCGCACGGCCGTCATCACCCCGTATGCGCAGACCATGTGCAGAATGTCCTCCAAACACAAGTCAGAAGTGGGAATCAATGCAACGCAACTCGTCCATTGCATATCGTCTACCAGGACTGGAGCAAGATCCCGTAACGACGATGACTGCACAGCGGTATGTATCGTCTTAGGCGGCATGCAGAGTCCGCTCCTTCGGCGGAATGTGAGAAGCTCAGATAGGCAACAGGAAGAGCTTTGAGTATTAGAGCAACGCGACTCAACGTAAGCAACGCAACACTACGCAAGCAACGCAAGGGCAACATTGCAGCAAACGTACGTATCTTGATCGCAATTCTCGTCACGAGCTGTTCGATCGGCACCTTGTCGACCTCCGCTCGATGCCGAGAACCACGCGGCGAATATACGCAATTCAGCCCAATGCGCAACGGGACCGAAGAAGCTTACAGGATAATAGCCGTATACTATCAAAGTTTGTCCCGGGGAGGCGTCGTCATTGCCACACTACCAGAATTCGCGAATGTGCCAGTGTGCGACATCGTCGTACGTACCATGGTCTTGTCTTGCATAGGCCACCAGAACTGTGACATCTACAGGATGTCTGGATACAGCGTGTGTTGGTTCATCAGCGGATAGGGCGACAGAAGATCGCATGTGTGTCGTGGTCTGAGAGCCGCTTCACAACTCGGAACACTGCCATACCAGCTTCCAGCGCCTCCCTGAATTCCCAATCTTTGCCCCTCGCACTGCCCTGAGGGGCAGGATCGCTTTCGCTTCCCGCAGAGGACCCACATCTTACAGTCGAAGTAGAGAGGGGCTCTGGTCTGGAATACAAGTGGATCATTCACGCTGAGTGAACCACACGGGAGAGACGAGTTCGGGCCAGTTACAGTACATGGGTGAGTTGACGTCGCAGGTTGTTACCATTTTTCCCATGGAATTCGCAGAAGAGATCAGATCAACGAAAACTACTTCCGGGTGAATAAATAGGTTGGGGCTCCTTCATGTACGAAATGCTGATTCGCGGATCACCATTCCAATCATCGAGTCGTTCGGAGCGGATCTGCATCGAAAGGCGGACCGGCGTGTCTGACCGCTGTTGTCCAGCTTCGTCTGCAATGTCCGAGCATAAGATCACGACAGCTTTGTAACGGCCATACGTGGTTCCATCGATAATCCTCGACCACGATATATATATATTCTCCCATGCGGCTTGACGCCGTAAGGCGTCGCGTGGAAAGCCTTGTAGAGACTGACTGGAGAAGCGGAGCTGAGAATTACATGAAAGCAAGAGGACTGAAGGCGAAGTGTATGTGAGTGCTTCTCATCAAAGGTGAGTCCCATAAGCTCATGTTTGACCGCCCGCTAGACCTGGGCACTCTGAGCAGTTTCTGAATGGGTAGATGCAGCTTCACTTGTTGATTCCGTCTTGTTCGCATATACTCCTTGAGGTAGGCTATATGTTGTGTATGAACACATTCGCGTACAGTTGCAGAGCGCTGGTCCGAGGATACAGTAGGGTAACGTAGACTAGTATCAAGCGAGCGCATCGTTCAGCCAGTATTATCAGCCCCTCTCAAGCCCCATGGCTTGCAGTAATTCTCTCAGAGGACCTGGGGATCCACTCAAGCCTTCTCCAACTATCTACCGCGCATTTGTAAGGTTGACCCGCGGGAGCACTAGTCGTCACGCAGGGTCCAGCCTCGCATTGCGTTCTACGTCGGCTCAGCATGGCTTGGGCGGAAGACTGGGGACCACGAGAATGAGATGCATTCTCGAAAACAGCCCCGGGATGGCAACTAGGTCGACAAAAGCGCTGACGTCCCAAGGGAACCGAAAAAGCGGGAACATTTCGATTTCTCTCGGAGAGAAATTACGTACAGCCTCGACACACGAGAGCGTCGTGCACATGCTTCCCGAGCTGCGGATTGGGCACTACTCGGGTTATTAGCGACCAAGACACTTCATGAGCCTTTACGACATCGAAGTCGACGCTAATGTGCGTGGCAGATATGTCTGCTACAATGTCCATCAAGTCACAAAGATGAAAACAGTTGCAGAAAGTCAGAATGTCATATAATGTCATATTGACGATGTTCTGTGTGCTTGCCACATAAGTGCTTGGTCAGGCAAAATGACTTACAAGAGACACTACACCAGGTTTCATCTGTATCGACGCCTGACGGTCTTCGGCGTCGTGTGGGCGAGCATCGCGACCATTCTATTGGGCAGAAGCGTGAGTGATTCGCGGGAAGCTGGGGGACCAATGACTCACACCTTCGCAGGTGCTTTGGGCCGACAGTCCTTTGGATTATGCAGGGGAGACCTTGAGCTCGGCTGCAGATTGGTTGCAGGCGGATTACAGTACTTCCGACGCACACGCTCAACAGGTATTGGCACAATCTCGTGGCAGAGTAGTCGTCACGGGCGGAGGCGGTAACATCGGTGAGTACTGTAGCCGTACACTTTATTGGCGAGCTGACTCCGGTTCAAGGCAAATTCGTTGTCCGAAGACTCCTCTCCTCTGCAACCCCAGTCACAGTCCTCGATACTATATTCTTCGACGACGAGCTGGAAACGATCAAATCAGATTATCCACGGTCCCGCGATTTGCTCAGCGTGGTCAATGGAGATATCCGCAATGAGACCCTCCTGTCTAGTGTCCTCACTCCAGACGTCTCGGGCGTGATCAACCTCGCGGCTGTCTCCCGAGTGCTCTGGTGCCTCGAAAACACCGCCGACTGCGATGATGTCAACGTTAGAGGGACCGATCTCATCCTACAAGCCATGAACAGACTGCACCTCGACACCGGTGCGAATCCGTGGTTCATTCAAGCATCATCAAGGGAGGTGTACGGGTCCGCGGAGATTTTACCCGTTGTTGAAGATGGCCCAAAGATCCCCGCGAACGTATACGGGGCTTCCAAGCTGCGAGCCGAAGAGGCCATCGAGCGACATATTGCCGATCGAAATGCCCATCTCGACAAGGGCCTCAGGTCTCTCGATGCAATCGCCCTTCGCTTGTCGAACGTTTATGGCGGCGAATTCGACCATCGAGAGCGGCTGATTCCCTCCATCATGACTCAAGCTATAAGCCATCAACCGATCCAGATCGTTGGGGGCGGACAAGACGTGAGTCCAGACAGACTCACAGAAGGGAGCGTGCAGAGCAGCTGACCATTCACAGCTCGACATGGTACACATCGACGATGTTGTGGACGCCTTCATGCTTGCCGTTCGCCGCTTAGAGGAGCTCAGACGACCACGATTAGGGCTATGGCCCGGAAGTCATGGCAAACAGCTGGAAAGCTTCAACGTTGTTGCCGGCGGGTCGGTTCCGGCTATGCAGCTCGTCCGCAAGATTATAGGTCTCACACAGTCAGACTCACCTCTGCAAATCATACCTGGCGATAACCGTTTTCCCGACCGGTACATCGGCAGCGCAGAGAAAGCCGCTGAGATACTTGGCTACCGCTCCCGCGTCAGCATTGACGAGGGATTGCATCGCCTCGCCAAACGGTACTTGGCGCAGACAATTAACTATCTTGACGACAAGATCGCTTCCCAATGCGCTCCGAAACGCTTTGCCAATGTGGATATTCAAACGCTTGATACTTGTACAGGACTAGTCAGCACTAGCATCGATGGCCACATCGCATACCTGCAGAACAACGAGACTGCAGCCGACGCTGGACATGGGACAATACGCAGCCTGCCGAGCAGTTCGTATTTGATGTAACGGCAGAAAACGGACACGCCTTGATAAATATACGCCATCCAAAGGACCGCTCTCGTGTCTTCACAGTGGGCTCCAACACCTCCTTCCGAGCCGATCTGGACGAGGAGACCGGCTTCATAGCCTTGAGTACGAATTCCAGCGACTGGCTCAATCCCCCGACAGAGCAAGGCGGTGCTGTCATTTCTTCGTCGAGCAAGCAATTCCTTTTCCGAATGACTCCCTACTGCTGCAAGGGCAATCGAGGTCCATGGCCATTCTACGCTGAGAGCCCTATCATGTCTGTCATCAACGATCTGCGGACCGAGGTCGATCACATGTTTGATGCGTCACCTATACGGACTCGTTGCGAACGAATGGTCATGGCCAAGGAAGTCGCCCAAGCCAGGAGCGCATTCCTCCATGAATACCCCGTGCCCATCACCCTCGAAGAAGCCACACTGCCTCAGGGTTCAGCAGGTGATTGGAAACGCAGTGGAATGCCAATCTGCACCAACATCTGCGATCTTCCCTCCATTTGCCTCGACACAGGTTCTTGCGCATGCGCGATTCCGAACTGCAATCCGCTCCAACGCTTCCCCTTTACCTCTACCGCCAACATCCCAGCGCTCTCTTATCCACCGTACAAGCTACCCGAAACGTGGCCTGATGACCCGAAGGCATTAGTCAACCAAGTTGCTGGACTCTCCTGGCTCAACGTACTCCGACCGCACGTCGCACGCTTTGTCTCCCTCGACGTTCCATATCCTCCACTAAATGTCGCGCCCCTAACAGCTGCACATCAGCGAGAACGCGAAGTAAACGCGAAAAAATACGATTCTCTCGTTGGAGCAACCGGGAAATGCTGGTCAGCCGACTCGGTGCTGGAGCGAGGAGCTAGGGCACTCAGCAGCGAGTACAAACCGAACAGTTTGGTCTTCTTGCCCAACTTTGCGGGCACGATGTGGTTCCCGCCGCTGGAGCAATTCATGAACAATGCCTTGGCCAATCACTTGCCCGCGGACTTCAAACCTCGCAACAGCATCATCCCTTTTGCTCATGATTGGGGCGTCTGCCATACCTTCAAGTGGACCATTTTCGACGCGCGACAAAAACCTATGAAACCCAATCCGGCTGCAGAGCAAAGCATCGCATGGAGTGTCATGGGCGACTTGAACAGCAACTGTTACCGGCCACACCAAGACGTTGTTGTACCCTCGCGCACGTGTCTGCAAGATGAACTCAAGGTACGGTTCGGCGACATGACGAACGTCAGTCCATCACGCCAGCGGAAGATCCTCGCCACTTTCTCGGGAAGCATTTGGGGCACTGGTGTCGATCTCCGCACGCGTGTCGGTTGTGCACGGCGCTTTGCAGACCTCCCAGCCGACAAGGTACGACTTGAGGGCGGCAAGGATTTGCCCGTGTATTGGTACAGCAAACCGGCCAAGGTGGACTACCTAGAGCTGGTCAATAACACCATATTCTGCCCCTTGCCAAGGGGTACGACTGGGTGGGCGACGCGCACCATCGATGTGATATACGCGGGCTGCATACCGGTGATATTAGGGGACCAGACCCACCATCCGTTCTGGCGATCACTGAACTGGGCGAAATTTAGCGTCTCGATAGAAGAATCGGACGTGTACCGCCTCGAAGAGATCTTGCTGAGCTACTCTTGGGACGAGATCGCCCTCATGCAGGCCAATCTCATGCTGATCCGAGATGCCTTCATCTATCCCAGCGAAGGTCATATGTCGGAGAATAATGACCGCCGTGGTCCGTTCTCGTTCGCCATGCAGGAATCGTCGTTGCTGAGCGTAACGACCTACCCCTAGAAGCATCGACGGGTCGAGTAGAATAGTTGTACAAGTCACGGAAGCGTTCGCTGTCTCTTCTCTCATAGAATATATACAGTTGTGCATTTTAGCAAGTAATGTAGATGAACATGCAATTGTAATACGCATTACCAAGTCTCTGTCCTTTGATCTCGGCGGAAGTAGCACTTCGAGACTAGACATTGTGCTGGTCTCTTCTACCTTCCCCCGGACAAATCAGCTGTTGGTGGTGAAGTCCCATCTGCTTGAGATTCCAGTTTGGCAAGATCGGCTTGTTCTTCTATCTGATTCCATTATATCCTCTCGACGCCGATGCTGTCCACAATCACGAGCCAGAAAGTCCATACATGCATGAGATGACAACATCTAATCGTCCTCCAGACACAGCCTACCGTTCTCATAATGGCATGACCTCATCCGGTAATGGCATCTGCTGTGCAGCGAGGTTGGGATCCACGCGCCTCACGTCGACTTCTTCCAACAGCTTAGCGAGTTTGGCTCGATCGGAGAGGGGGTACTCCTCCCATTCCCATACCTCCGAGAGGGCCGCTTCGCGGTCTTTCCGGGTGTGGTCGACGTGCAATATCATCTGATCCTCAGCATGCACCTTGAACTGCCATTCGTCAAGCACTACGAGTGTATTCAATTGGCAGCTGTAAGCATGAAGAGATCGGTGCGACAAGCAGCACTCACATCGCGCTCGATCTTCCAAGCGCTTGCGCTCCGCTCCGCCCTGATTCAGCGGGAACTTGCCCCACAGCACACGCCGTAATGTCGACTGTTCCCATGTCGAATGATAGTCTGTCATCTTCCAGTCCTCGTTCCACCATTCCAGCAAGAAATCGGACACGGCACTCCGTGGTCTGCCCGTAGACGGATCCTCGACTTCGCGACCGCGGTGAAGAAACCAGTATCCGGCACAAGGGCCGTCATCGTAAGGCAGATTGCTCGCAAATCCGATCGTTTGATGTACGGACAAGTGGTCGAGATGACGGTGGACTGATAAATTTGGGGAGCGGAAAACGGCATCCGAGTCTGTACAAGTGACATACTTACTATCAGCCAACGATGCTACCAATGAAATTTTGGCCATTGACAACTGACCAACGAAGACCAGACTCTCGATATGCGGATGCGATCGAAGCAAGTCCCACACCAGCGGCAGCTTGCAAAACGAGTGCGGTCGCCAACCGTATAGCCTATGCTCGCACATCCCTTCCAGCTTGGGATTACCCGTAGACGGAGGACGGGCTACGCCATCGTACTTTTCGGGTGAACGAATATACGATGAGCGACGTTATCGCCAGCGGCCGCCACTCACAGCTGTGTCCATCACGATCCAGATGAAATCCATCTTCATGGCCTTGGCATACAAGTGGTTGTTTCTGCAAGCGACTAGCATCAGACACATCTCTATGGCCCCAATCAAAGATACTCACAGCGCTGCAATTGTCCAGAATCCTACTGGGACGTTGGGATCCAAATCCACATACGGTGTTCTCGTGTCGCTGGAGACAACGACAGTCTTGGACAAGTGGGACTGGACGAACAACTCCTCGTGATGCCAAAGTGCGAAGAGCAGTCCGACTGAGAGGAGGAGGCTTGCTGTGAGTAGGGGCGAGCCTGAGCCCCGTCGGGGCATCAACGCCGAGTGTCGACCTGTCATCGCGCCAGAAACCACTCGCGGTGCGCGGTGCTCGGTGCTTGGAAGCAATTGTCAGTACTCTACCACAAGTGAGTGAGTCGTTGATGCAAGCAGCTGCATGATTACCGTACGCCATTTCATTTGCTCGTCGATTTCCATTCCAACGGCAGCATATGAGCCCGGGCAGCATGCATGCATGCGACATCATGCACAGAGTGTTCAGCAGGAGCTATACGCAAAAATGGAAGAGACAACGAAGCGTCGTGCTCGATCCGCAGTAGTGGTAGTATGTATTGATGATCTCGTGATCGGGCCGGTGCAGGGTGAAACTGAAAATTCCCGTAGAGTCGTGCTCTTCCGGGTAGAGGTGAGACGTTCCATTCATCGCTTTTGGACGTATGCACGAGACCGTATGGACACAGCAAGGGACATACGCATGCCAGATCATGCTCTCTTCCCAGACCACTTTGATATGCCTCAGTGCTCTGCATACATACTCATGCATGAAAGAAGAAAAAGGCAGTATACCAAGGACCAGTGGCAAGCGGATCTCGAGTGATACACGGCTGCCAAATCTGACAGTAGTGATCCTGATACACTATATCAGCTATCAAAGCCCTAGACATCTTTGCGAGGGACGACATCCGTATACCGTCAGAGAACAACGCCAGTCAATGTCGCAACTGGTCCGCAAACCCGCTGCGACAGGTCCATACTACTGTCCTTGCGACTCTCGACCCGGATTACATACGCATAAAGCCAATTTATAGTTTATGATGCTTTCGCACGCGCTTTTAAGTCTAGGATGAAAAACGTCGATAAAAGGGTGAGGCATCTACGATACAGACATGACATGACCCTGGTCAATGCAATGCGACGGCTCAGTGTCGGACTTGTCCTGCACGCCCAGAATCGCGCTTTTGGTGGCGGTGAGGTATGTCGTACTACCTTTACGTGAATCGGGACTGTACGATCCCAGTAATTTGGTCCAGAACTCCTCGTTCCCTTGTGTCACTTTGCAACGCCGAGAGCCCACCGCCTCCATCCGCCTGCAGCATGCGACATCAGGTATGCCTCTCACGTCGCCATCAGCCGCGCAACTCGCAACAAGGGTAAAACGACGCCGCGTCCATCCAGCGCTGCCTGCTTGCTTCCGCGTACGACGTCTTCAGTACTGCTGCAGTCACGGTTGTTGGCGCCATAAATCGCTCTACAGTAGTAGGGACCATCGAGGTGTACTCACCGCAACTGCTAGTCATGATCGCTGCTACATGCACGTACATGACTCGCTCAATGCGGTAGAAGAATTCGCGGCAAGACACCGAAGTCGAAGTCATACGAGGTACTCCGAATTACGTGCTACATAGGACGACACGATGGAAAAACGCCAGTTACAAGTGCGCAATACTAATTTCCGAGCTGGCTTGGTGGGCTTTGGCCGCCTGCCGTCGCGTTATGCTGCGCTGCCACTGCCCGTCGATGAAGGCTGTCTCGAGTTGTTGGGCGATAACGCGGTCCGAACTAACTCTTCCATCGCTTTGGCTTGTGTTCGCCTAAACAGAAAGGGGCCGTGTCAATATTTGTTTACGAGAAAGGTGGTGCATATAAACTCACGCTGAATGCATCGTGGCACCGATACGTCGAAGTTCCTTGAGGATCAGGTTGACTTCGACCTCTGTGGTTTGACATTCTGTACTTGACGTCAGCAGACATGGAGAAAGGCGCGGATGGCGGACAGTGGGAGAGCTCGACACGTACCTGCCATATCACCTACTAGCGTGCACCGGTTCATCTCCTTGATAAGGACTCGGGCGACCATGCTCCAGACAAGAATGACGAAAGCGTCGACGTCCTGGAATGGCTGAAGAATCCATCAGTACATCGCGCACCGTCAAAAGCCTTAAAAAGCTTACCACTTCTGGCATGTCTTTGAACAGAGTTACACTCTTTCTCGCGCCGACGAGCGCTTCCGCATTAATTGTCTCAACAGCATTGATGTCGTGCAGCAGCATCTCGATGGCAGCCAGTTGATGATGCTGCGCAAAGTATCGTTAGGTTAGACGCTCCCGGTATGACAAAATGTAGCTTGATACCACTGACCAGCATGATAGTGTGAGTCAGTATCACTGGTTCCGCCAGGCCCTCCGCTTCTGCTGTTCGCCGTCTCTCTGCCGGCGAGATGCCATCCTCGCCAAGACCTTCTAGGAATCGATTCAACGCGAACCGGCATTCCGCAAAGGCCTTGGTGTTTCTGTATTTGGGCTGGTTTAGCCAGTCAGGTGGAGGATTGAGTAAATTGCCGCTGGAAAGAGACGCGGCATAGTTGTTCCACGCGACGCAATATTGCGAATCTTCCTCCGGATCAGCAAACGCGAGCTTGGCAACGCGCTCAAAAATCGTGACCTAAAAGTGTTCAAACAATCAGGCGTACTGTCAAAGACACCGACCTCGACACCTACCGATTTGACCCAGCGGATGCTAATAGGTGGATGACGGTCAGTCGTAATCAAACACTTTCTCCATGTACTCACTATGGGCTGTCACCATCGGGATGTGGAAAAGCAGTGCCTTTGTACAGATCGCGAACTGTGACGTCGTCATGCATTGTTATTGATTGCTGACCGACCCTATCAGTCATTTGACCTTCACTCGAGTCACCAGAACATACCGATGCTATCTCATCCAAGGGTCGCCCAAAGGGCGTCGAGATGTCCTCATCTCGCAATCCAGAGGGGAATCCCGTCGCTAGAGCTCCACAACGTTCGATGGCGTACACGCACCAGCTTCAATTTTTCAGCTAGAGAGTGCTAGAGAGAAATTGGGCGGACTCACAAAGCGTGCACCCGCTCTGCAAGCTCTAGAGCGTCTTCTGGTGGACCCAGAAGGTGAATCCGATTCCGCAACAAGGGGTTGTTCGGCGGTGGAGGGCGGAAGGTCAGACTCTTTATTTGATGGAGCCCAGTAGAAACGATAAGTCTGTGAATGATGTTAGCATTGTAGCCAAAAGCAAGAACTGTACACAAACCGAACGGCCAATCCCGCGATAAGCCACCCCTGAGTGATTGTCAACTGAGCTCAAACAATCGTAGATTGCGCGCACCTCATGATGTCGAGCGTTGGTATAAGAATAAGCGCTGAGCAGCTGAGCCGCTCGCACAGCATCCAATAGTCGATCACCGTTAGGTCCTGCAGAGTCGAGATGCCTACACGCTGCAGTGAAGAAGTGCATCTCGATAGCTGACGATTGAGGCGCCGTAGACATTCTAGTCGCCCACAGATACTGCAACTGATTCAGCGCATGTTTGGGTATGACTGTATATGAAATTCACCATTGCATTCAGCAGGGCTAGACTGGGTCGACGACGATCGGTGAAGGTCATGCGGTAACGAAAACGAGGAATGCTCATTTCGAAGAACAACCGGCAATGCGCCAGGAAACAGTCCAATCTGCGCGAGTTTTTATCAGCAAGGGCGCAAGCGGTAGTACTCACAAAAGATTTCTGTGCTCGTCCTTCAGGCCATCTGATTCGGGGTGACTGGTGATCAATCCGCGCCTGTCCTCATCACCTGAAACGCTTCTTGGCCCCGATCGGATGTTCTGAACGCGGCTAGTCTTCCGCTTTTTTGGCCCTTCATCTTCCTCTTCTGCCTGCTTCGTCTGCGTGTCCTCGCGAGGATCAAAGAGCAACTCGCCAAGACGCTCGGTCAGCCCTGTGACGCCACTAGCCAGCTCGGCCGTGTATCTCAGATCAGCAGCTTCAGTGTACATGTTTGATGAAGACACCGAGTATAGCGGATCACTAGTAAGCGTGTTCGGCGGACTGGGGATGGTTGAAGACGGTTGTAACGGAAAGGACCGTTCAGCAGCGGTTTGTGCAGGGGGTCGTGCAGTCGAGGTCGGCGCGATGGGCGGTCGCGCTGGCGCTAAAGGTGGAAAAGTTTGATTGGGTACAAATTGAGCGGTCGAACTGTAAGCTCCTGAAGCTGAGCGTGACAAGACGCTATCAACGGACAAGGATTGTTGAGGTACGTTGTCGACTGTATTTGCAAAAGGAGGAGAGGAGGACATCGGGTCGGAGCGGAATAAGGGGTTGGAATTGTATGGCAGGGGCTGCGAGGACGAAGTTGTAGGTGCCGTAGGCGATTGAGACACGCTGGATACAGTCCGGTTGTCGCTATAATTGGGAAATGCCGTGTACTGGAGACCAGTATTAGGGTCGAATGGGTATTCCACAATCTGATTGGGCATGTACGTCGGTTGACTGAACACGGCTGATGGAAGGTCAGTGTCGACAGGGGCCCATGCGTTGTCAATGAATCCTGCCTGAGTATGCGGAATTTGACCGGTGTTCATATACGCGTAGGTGTCGAGGGAGGGATTACGAAGATGGCTGGATGAAGGTTCGCCATATGGAAGAGGTTGTGAGCTGAAAGCGGAAGGCATGTCGGGATTATGGGAATGTAGAGGTTGTGGAGCGTAGTCTTTAGAGAAAAAGTCAACGGGGATGAGCCTTGGCGTACCCAGCTCGATGTTGCTCTCACCTGCATCGGTCTCGGGGTTGTAGCCCGCTTGCATCTTTGCGGCTGGGAGGTACTCGCATTCTTGCTTGTACTTGGTACAGCTACCGCATGACGGACGTTCGCCCGAGCAGCGCTGATGACATGTATTAGCGCTTCGCTATAGACACCTGATATCACGCACCAGCTTCCGCCGACGGCAGAACTTGCAGGCCCTGATTACCCAACGTCAGCAATGACTTCGACCTCTGTGTAACAATTTGAGGTAAAGAGACTCACATGCCTCGCCTGAGGGACGTCGGGGTCTGCACGAGACTATCAAAGGGGTTTCCCGCTAATACCGGAGGGTCTGCGATGACAGTCAGAACGTGATGATTGTGATGGCCTCCAGGTCGGGTGCTCACAAGGTTGAGGTGGGTATTGGTGCGCGGTAGAGCGATCTGGAGGGCTGTAGGAGCTTCAGCGATTACGCACATGGACAGATTATGAACAATCTCACATGTCTGGCGTGAGGGAAAGTACACCTATCAAATTGATTAGCTGGTGTCCAAGCTGGACAAACAGTAGGGAGAAAACGTTGAATATCTTGGGATCAACGCACCGCTTGAACTCGCTTCTATGCCTGCCGGGTAGAGCGACGTAGACGACGAGGAAGGGGTCGATCCTGTCTCGTAGGTCGATGGTAAACGCGGTATGCTCAGAGCCGATTGATCGCCCTGCTCGACATTATCTAAGCCCGCTGGCACGGCTTGAGGATGTTGCTGCCATGGTGGTTGTTGTTGATACTCGTGGGGTGGGAACCACATCGCCGCTGAAGCTGAGGAAGGATCGTCCTTGGCATTGTTCTCGTTATTGTTGATGTTCTTATCGTTGCTACTACTACTGCCAGAAGCGATTGGCACGTCATATTGCGATGGCCATGCTTGATGAGGTTGTTGCATGGCGATTCGATGGGAGGGAGGCAAGGGGTTCGAGCAGGGTGCCCCTCTTCTATCGATGTGCTCTAGTCACGATGATTGTGAAGAGGGAGGCAGGAGACGATTGCAGGATGCGTAGAGTGCGATAGCGTGGATGGATGTACGAGTCGAGGTAATGTAATGACGAAAGAGGTGATAGTGACTATTGCTATTGCTATTCCTTTTGCTTTTGCTATTGGAATTGGATTGAATGGTGCGGTGTAGTTATTGACCGCATAGTACCTCGAGTAGTAGTACCAGTAGTACCCTGCCAGGGCATCGGACAGCATGGCATGCGAATGATTGCTCAGATTGGGTTATGCATGATTTAGACTCGGCTCACATGGGCATGTCTCCTAGTCCGTATCCTACTCGAGTACCCGTACTTCCTAGTTCCGCAGATTCCCTGTGGCTATGGCCGTGGCTGTGGCTGTGGGACCACTACTATTACGGTGTGCTCGATGCATGTGACAGGCAGGCGGACAACTTGCGCCCCGAACCCGCCAAGCTACAAGCGTCTCACTTCACAGCTGCTCCTGTTGCAGTAGGCGTGCTGCTGCCATCAGCTCGTCTATCGTAATTCTCCCAGACAGTATTAGGTTACTACTAACAGGGTCTCGGGAGTGGGGTTTACTTCTTGCTCAAATTGCAATAAACTACTCTGGAGGGTAACCTGTGATGTGCCTCCCGTGCCTAAGGTTCGACTGCGCATTCCCAAAAGCGAACCCCATCTTGTAGCTTGTCAGTAGTAGTAGGCACACTGGAATAGACTGGGCTTCTCAGATCTCTCCGGTCATGTTCTAGTGCGATCGTCTTCGACGTATCATGATAACGATGATATGGATATAGTACAACAGGCAGACGTTGTACAACACGGGAGCAGGTCAACCCGATGTCTACTTTCTATATATGATATGAGGTCATCGTCGTCCTCATCCCGTGCACGCATTACTGTACCCAGTGCCCCAACCCACTCCACCAACAATGGCAAGCACGAATAGATGACCCAGTATTATACTACCTCCTACATAGAGCACTTTCCACTTGAAACCCTTGACAGCCCTAGCTTCGACTACAAATGTCGATACGGTCGACGCGCATCCACAGAAACCCTGTTGGATAGCATACAGCGCATCGCATCGGACCGGATCGCCGAGAGATCCTGTAGACGGCAGCCTCTGAGCAGCATATGTCCCAGCTATGAGCAGCGTGGCAATCATATTGATCAAGAAGGTGCCGAGCGGGAAACGGTCCACGAAGGGCTGTCTGGCGTTGATCCGGCTCAGAGCGAACCGCGCCATAGCCCCAGGTGGAGAGAGTAGTAGTGGGAACAAGATGTCGTGCCGCCATGATTGACGATGCGGGGCGAAAAAGTATAAGATGAGAACGAGGAGATAAGCGAGTCCAGCTGAGCCAACAGTCATCAGATCTGTAATCGGTGTTCGTCCTGAAAGTGGATTGCGTCGTTCCGCCTCTGCACAGGCCTGTTCGTCGTCGTTATCTGTTTCTTCATTTGAGCGTCTCCGCTCGATCCCTGTATCCCTCTCGTCGGACCCATCATCAACGGTCCCATCGCTGGATCTAGGAGAAGCCGTCTTCTCTCTGATGGTCGCGACTGACGGCGGGTGCCAAGACGGCAAAGGAGGTATGACCTGGCCCAGGTATTCGCCGAATCGCAAGGAAGCCATAGCAATGGCGAATGTAGACAGGGAGTAGGCAACGCCGTCGACAGTCTGTACGACAGGAGGATCAGCTCGATCATATGCAAATTCTGCATACTGGGCGGAACCATCGTTATACACGCAGATTGGGAGAGAAAAGACCTACATCATGCAGACCTTTCCGATCGTATACGTCAAAATTACTGAAAGCCATGTAACCCGCGAGCATCCAAGATGAGAAGGTGGTGATGGATCCAGCGACGCCCGTGGTCAAAAAAGTATATATGGGCGGGTAGCTGCAGCACAGTGAAGGTCAGACATGGTCGTCATACATTCGAGTGATGTTGGGGATGATCACTTACATGCGTATGATTTCGTTCTTTCGTGCGAGAGATGCGCCCATGACGCCCGAACCGACGCCTTGTGACCATGCGAGAGCATATATGACTGCGCCGTCGTCTGCACACCCGCAGAGGTATCAGTAACAAGACTATAGTATTTTGAATCTCGACTGACAAGTTCCCAGAGCGGTCAAGCCCAACCTCGCTAAACAGCCTAGCATACTAGCCCAGACCAGTACGGCGTAGTGCGCGGCCAAGCGAGTCACCGTGACCTCTTCCGCTGGGGGAGGGGCGTTGTCTTCATCAGGAGGTGGAGATGGGGGACGGCGAGGACGAGGTAATTCCGGATCTTCAAAGACGGAGGAGCGAGAGCGTGTTCTGCTGTGCGGGTCTGCAATCTCTCGCGTACGGCGAGGACGGAGTCGGTGAGCAGGCGTTTGTGAAGCAATTCGCGAATCAGTAGGTGCCAGCGTGAGATCTTTTCGCGGGGACGTAGTAGAATGGTGGCTAGCCTCGCTCAACATCGATGAATGGTCGGCGAGGACAGGGTCGGGGCGAGTCATATCTACGAATATCGTCTCCCTACTCCATCTGCGGGGAGCTGAGCACAGCGCTGTTCTGATGAGCTGACACTACAAACTGTGTGGAGTGTACGAGTCGAGCATCCTGAGTAGTGGGTTGCGGGTAGCAAGAGCAATTTCATGGAGCGATCAATGTTGGTGAAATCCCAGACGACGTCAGGAATGTTTTGGTCCTCTTACAAGTCCTCTTACGAAGCGACTACACCGTCCATTAGCGGGAGCAAATGGGATTACAGCCAGTATTGTATTCGGGCGCAACAACAACACCAAGTGGATGCACCGGTGGAGGTCATTCAGACTTTTTTCGTTCTTGAGTGATGCTTTGTTTTTGTTTTTGTTTTTGCCTCTAAACCCTCTTCGCGCCCCGAACCCCACACCCCAGCTCGACATCTCACCTCCCAGCAATGACGATGGCAACAGAAGGATCTACGTCGACGGCCCACGCGAGCGTCCTCATGCCCTCGCAGGCGTTACCGGACGACGCACGACACGTCAAAGGGCCTGATTTTGGTAAACCTGTAGATCTGCAAGAGCTCTTAAGGAGCTACGAGACCATTGGCTTCCAGGCGACAGGGCTTGCAAAAGCAATTCATGTCGTGGAGGAGATGGTGGGTGGCAAATTCATCATTCTGGCAGACTTATATAGGCAAAGTGTCAAAAAAGCTCATGAGGATCTTGGCAAATAGAGGAAGCGCCGCTCTGATCCGAATCAACCCCTAACGCTCTTTTTGGGGTACACGTCCAACCTCATCTCCTCGGGTCTGAGGGAGATCCTCCGATTTCTGGCGCAGCACAAGCTCGTGGACTGCTTGGTGACGACGGCCGGAGGCATAGAGGAGGACTTCATCAAATGTCTTGGATCAACAGTATTGGGCGAGTTTCACCTCGACGGAGCAGAGTTACGGAAGAAGGGGTAGGTCGGGCTCGCACCTCCATAGTCAACAGGTACTATGGCTAACGATGGTGTATCTCAGGCTGAACCGAATTGGGAATCTGCTGGTGCCCAATTCGAATTACTGCGCTTTCGAAGATTGGGTCGTGCCCATCCTTGATCAGCTGGTGGAGGAGCAGGAGGAGCAAGGGGTGAGGTGGACGCCGAGTTCCGTCATTCGGCGGTTGGGCAAGGAGATCAATAATGAGGAAAGCGTCTATTACTGGTGTTACAAGGTGTGTCTCGCTCGCTTCCCTACTCTCTCATTCCCTCATGTTGCCAGAGAAGGACTGATGTGAGTATAGAATGATATCCCGGTCTTCTGCCCTGCTCTTACCGACGGCTCATTAGGCGACATGATCTACTTCCACACGTACAAGTCGTCCGCGCAGCTCAATATCGACATTGTGGGCGATATTAGACGGTTGAACGATATGAGCGTTCACGCCAAACAGGCCGGCATGATCGTGCTGGGTGGAGGAGTCTGCAAGCACCAGATCGCCAACGCAATGCTATTCGTAAGTTCCATTTCGCAATCAATAGAAAGGAGAGCGGCGCTGAGCCCTTGGACAGAGGAACGGAGCCGACTACGCCGTGTACATCAACACAGGCCAGGAAGTGAGTCGGCGATCAGGTATGCTTCATATGCCAGTCAGCTGATCGTGAGCGTAGTATGACGGCTCGGACTCTGGAGCACGCCCTGACGAGGCAGTATCATGGGGCAAGATCCGCGCTGGAGCGGAGAGCGTCAAGGTGAGTACGATCACGCATCATGAAAGTGGTTTCGAGACAAGCTGACATCCACTTAGGTCTATGCAGACGCTACCCTTGTATTCCCGTTGGTTGTCGCTGCGACTTTCGCTAAGGCGCACTGGGCGGCGCAGGCGGAGCAGGCGAAGCAAGCGACGCCCCAGCAGGAAGCGTAAGGCAGCAATTCGTACCGCTGCGCATTGCATTAGATATATACCCAGCATCTATGATACTCTGATTATGCACATCTCATTCGTGACGTTGATGGTCGGTCATGAATCAATGAGGGACATTGTAATCAGTTGCTGTGCCACTTTGTAATGCCAAGTTCAGTGAATTAGTGAATTAGTGAATTAGATTAGCCGGTCCGCCGCGATCAACGTTCGTACCTGCTTTGCATATCTATTACGCAAAACACCTTTGTCCATCTCTCTCATTCTTCGTTTCTTGCCCCGTGTCCATCTCCGTATAGTCGCCTGTACAGCACGGTGTAGCGATCCGGTAAGAATCATCAACGAAAAACCGGCGGAACGACGAACGAACGACCGAGGTCTTCATTCGGGATCACATCGCACATTTGAGGAGGATAAACAGGAGAAGAGCGATTCCATGGCGGGTCCAAGCCCTTACAAGTCTGCCGCAGTGCAGATCGTCCGTCCGCCAGCCCCGAGCTCTCCGTCGGCCGCTGCGGGCACTACAGCTGCAGGACGCGATACGCCAGTATTGGGAGACAAGAAGCGGGGTGAGTGCGTTGTGCTCGAGTAGCGCAAAGCGCATGAGCGAGAAGCGAGAAAGAAGCTGAGCTGATCCGGTGGGATGGATTTCGAGCAGAAACGCCGCAGAGACTGTGTCGCAATGTCATGATATACGGGTGAGTGACATTACTTTGTCCGATATACGCCTCACGGCGTAAGATGACTGGACTGATCTCTTTCGTTGTCATTTGTAGATTCTGTAAATACCAGGACTCTGGAGTGAGTATCTATCTAACACCGACACAAGCACTGTCGCTGAACACTTGCATCCCTTTAGTGCGCCTACTACCATCCACCCGTAAGTTCCTCATGATAACATGCTTGCATCTTGTATCATGCGATACTGACACCACCTGCACAGCCTGGCACGGATACTACGGGTATAGCGACGCCGCAATCGTCCGGCAGGTGAGTCTGCCATTCGAGCTTTCCCCACTGAGGCCATCGAATCGCTAACGGTACTATGTACCATAGTCCGGTCAACTCGAACGCCGTCCTGTTGGCAAAGGAAAAGCTGTCAACTGGGCTCAGCGTAGAGCACCTCGCTGCGCCCGTGTTCGTGCCCAAGACGCCGATAGGAGAGACTGGCTCGCCCAGGTGAGCATCACCTTCGCGGAGTCTTACAGTCACGTCAAAGATAGCTAACATTCATCCTTCGCAGAGTGGTCACCCCGGCCCCTGGTGCATCTGTCCCCAATCCACAAGCTGCATCTTGGGCGCCCGCTGCCAATGGCGTGGGGTTGCTGCCGAGACAGGATAGTCAAGTGAGGACCAGACTCGGGCAATGAGCGTTCTGGGCGCGCTGATGGGCTTGTTTCAGATCTCGTACGATGATCAAATGCTGGGTCTGGAAGCTCAGCCACAAGCGATGGATGGGAACCTGTACCTATCGAATCAGCCGTTGCGCCAACCAGTAAGACAACACTGAATATCTTTCTGTGTATCAAGATCACTGACGCAGTTCGCACAGCTCGACCACCACCTGTACACCTCGCCCTTGCCGCACGTCACGAACCCATCCCTGAACCACCATCCGTTACACTCCTTCTTCATCCCTGATGACCTCCGACGCAGTCTGCAAACCCGCCAAGAAGCCACTTACGCAGGCACAGGCGGAGGCTCTGTAGCTGGTCTGCCTACTGAGTTGGGGGTGTACCACTCGCTCATTCCTCTCAGCGTGCAAGGGGGTCCACCGACGCCCAGTCGAGTGTATGGCCACCCTGCACCAGTCTACCGTGCGGTCAGCTCGGTAGATGGGAACATCTACTGTCTAAGACGAATAGAAGGTGCGAGAACAGCTTAAGAAAAGGCCCGAGAGGTTGGTGTTGATTACTAAATTAGGCTTCAAGCTGGTCAACGAAGCTGCTTTCGGGGCCATTGACACTTGGCGTCGTATGAGGCATCCTAACATCGTTGGTCTAAGAGAAGCATTCACCACCAAAGCTTTCAACGACAATTGTACGTTCACGGGCCAGTTACGATTCGACTTCTGGCTGATATAAGACTTAGCCATGATACTGGTGTACGATTTCCATCCTCTTTCCACGACACTTCTGGAGGAACACCTAGCTCCCGAATCAGCAACCCAGACACTGGCAGGCAAACGCCGGGCGGGAATGCCCATTCCCGAGAGAATGCTGTGGAGCTACATCACCCAAATTGCCAATGCGCTCAAGGCGATGCATAGCTCCAATCTCGCTGCGAGGAATTTGGATCCCAGCAAGATCTTGATCACGGGCAAAAACCGGATACGATTGAATGGGTGTGGGATCTTGGATGTTCTGGCTTATGACGGGACCACTCATGTCCAGGTGTACCAGGTTAGTAGTGTCTGCAACGTACCTCCCTTGGGTCCCTCAAGTGCTAAAACGAAGCTGATACGAGGACGCTTCATAGCAAGAAGATTTAGTATCATTTGGGAAACTGGTGATTTCAATGTGTTGCGAGTTCTTCCAACCGGGTCAACACCCCGCCGCGCCTCTAGATCACATAGCGCGCAACTATTCTCCCGACGTGAAAGCGTTGGTGTTGTTCTTGATCAGTAAACCGGCCTTGGGCAAGAGCATCGACGAAGCTGTCAGACTAATGGGCCCGAGGATCTTGAATGAACTTGACGCGATCCAGAAGTGAGCACTGTCCTCGTTTCGAATTCGATTGCGAAGATGGGTACTGATGACGAGTCAGCTATACGGATGTGCTTGAGAGCGAGCTTGGGGCGGAAGTGGAGAATGGCCGGATTGTCAGATTACTCACCAAGCTAGGCTTCATCAATGAGCGGGCAGAGTGAGCAGTCTTTTTTTTTGTCAATGTATGTGGTCGGCGCATCGCTGATGTTCTGTACATCAGGTTCGAGCTTGATCCTCGATGGTCTGACACGGGCGACCGATACATCCTCAAGCTATTTAGAGATTACGTTTTCCATTCAATGGGAGTAGACGGGAAACCGATATTGGACTTGTCGCACGTCCTCACGTGTCTCAACAAGGTGCGTCGCCTCGTCGTCTCGCTCTCTCGTCCTTCCTCAGTCCTCCTTCGTCGTGCAAAGGCACACCGAAGCTGATGTTGAGTGGTACATCCAGCTCGACGCGGGGTTGGACGAGCGGATCATGCTTGTTTCAAGGGACGATCAGAGCTGTCTCGTCGTCAGCTATCGCGAGATCAAGCATTGTATCGAGGCTGCGTTCAAGTGAGTTGCAATTTCGTCATTGACGCTGCGCTGTCATTCGAATCTCGACTGACGTGTACCCTGTCGTAGCGAACTGCGAAATACTGGAGGTCCATCGAGGGTACTTCGGTAATCCGCTCCTCGACTCAGCACTCATTGAGCTGTGGCCTTGCAATTTGAGAGCAAAGCTGTTCGGGAAGGAATATGCGAAGTAACGACGCAAGGGGGGCAGCTTTCAAAGCGTGAAAAAGGGAGTGGTTTCGCAGCGGATGGAAAAATCTCAAAACGTCGAGAAAAACAGTTGAAAATGAGTCTCTCCATCGAGTACCGGTTGATGGCGTAGTAGTATGTCGTATCCGTACTATGCGCGCATGCAACCAGTGTCGATTTCATCCCACATCCCCATCCCGTCGAGACAGTTCATTGACGATGAACGATGAGAGTTGACACTGCCCATTTTATATTGTCCGGCATGATAGTATTGCTACAACACACTACGACCTTGAGCCATAAGTGCTCGTCAATCGTCCTCCTCCTCTAGACGGATCTGCTCGGCCAATCGTTCCCTCTCCATCTGCCGCATTCGCAATAAAGTCATACTTTCGAATTCCTCATTACGTTTCTTGGCGGACACCGCCTGTGATTGTTTACGCGCGTGCTGATCTAGCAGATCGGCCATGGTTGTTCCTCCTGAAAAGTCCGGTGCGGAGCCGAATGAGCCTGTGGTAGATGTGTTTGAGGTATCATCGTTAGTTCTCATTGGTGAATGACCGTTATCCCGTGCCGAGCCTGAGTCTGGTGCTGGCGCCGGCGCTTGTGCTGATGTTGATTGTCGTTGAAGACGCTGTTTCTCGGCCCACGCTACCCATGCCGGTGTCTCGCCCGCAGCCCATTTCGCTTTCACTCCACCCTCAATCGCCTGACTCTCCGTTCCTTGTCCTTGGGAACTATCGTCGTTATGATCGTCGGTATTCCGATCTTGATGGTCGGCCCAACAAGCCCAGCATCCACCCCAGTTCCCTTTCTCGAACTCCACCACTGCCTTCTTCCCCTTTTTCGCCTTTTTCTTCTTCCCTCCCTCGACCCCATTTGCTGCTAACGAGGACGGGTCTGTGATGACCATATGCGCTACAGGGCCATATCGAGCTCGTATAGTGGGTTCGATATTGGTAGACGTCGAAGTGGAAGTTGACGGAAAGGATAATAACAGTGTTAGATCCGCAGACGAGATTGGTGGTTGCGCATCTCCGTTCCTGGCCGAAGAGCCATTTGACGTAGAGGTATATGGTGCTCCGGCTGATGTGGGTGCGGTGGACTGACGAGCTGCTTCCGCGTTGGCTGTAGCAGCCGCAGCGCGCTTTTGAGCCTCTTCGACCATCTTCTTCCCGGCATCTTTGATGCTCTCCTCTTCGACTGCCTGCTGGCGTCGTCTAACTTGATCGACTTTGGCCTTCTTGGCATCTTCCTCGCGCGCATTCAATGCCTGGGATACGATTGCGAGATACGATATCAGCGTCAAGTCCTTATAGAAAACTTGTTCTAAAGGGAAAAGGAGGGAGGGACCTACATCGATCAAGTCCTTGCGCTTCTGATTCTTTTTGGCGTAGTTCTCCTTATATAGCCGATCCGCTGCGAGCTTGGTATCGATATACTTCCGCTTAGCCACATCTAGCAGCATCTCCTGCGCAAGCGATATCTGGCGGAACATCAAGGCTGGAGTGGGCGTGAGCGCACAACGCGGCCAGTCAGCTACTATATCTTCAACAATGAGAGGTTGATAATATAGCTCACCAGCTTCGGGAGTAGGGTTCTGCAAGACCAATAAAGAGACATGGTCAGCTTGAATCTGCATCACTACCCATTGCGCTGCGCTGAGAAAAGGAGGACCGAGCTGACTCACTCTGTCAGGATGGCATTTCAGTGATCTCTTCCTGAACGCCCGCTGGATATCCTTCTCCGATACGTCGGCGGCCACTTCGAGCGAGGCGTAAGGGTCGATAGCAGCCTCTTCTGCCGTGAGTAGTGCAGCCATTTTGTTCGCACTGCCGTCGTCGTCGCTTGTTCAGTACGACGGAGATACTGTAGTAGAATAGAACGATGCTGAAGTAGAATTCAAATAGATTGTACTAACATTGCGAAGCGCGAAATACTCGTGTTCTCGTTGCCACCCAAAACACGTAATTACGTAAAGTTTGGTGGTTCGTTGACTAGCTACGGGCCATGTCGATCTTCCATAGATATTTCGACAATTACACCTCTCGCTCTTGGAAATATCTCAATTGAGCTTAGTCCTACCGAAGCCAGAGCTCGATGCGGCCCTTTGTCGCTTCCCTCATACAAGCGCCCGCCGCTCTCAGACCTTCCGCCCTTTCCATAACGCGTACTCGAATTTCGGCTGTACGCACCATGTCTGCCTCTGCGACAACGTCTAGTACTAGTGCTGCACCGAAAGCGCGCTCGCCTACGCGGGTCCCTGGTCCGGTGGAGACTGCCATTCAGAGCAAGGTGCGTTCTCCCCTCTATCCCAATATGCTCATACAGAGTATACTAAGTGTTTAGGGTACACGGAGTGGCATGGTATCCGTTAGGGTGTCATGAGCTGATAGAGTACGCGGTTATAGCTCATGGACGCCTTGGAGCCGGTTCTGATACGGGTGTATAATGACTCAAGCAAGCATTCGCACCACGCAGCCATGCGTGCCCAGGGCGGGGGCAGCGGCGAGACCCGTCAGTCGTTCCCTTGTCTGCTTGTCTGCATGATCATACGGAACGGTAGCTGATATCCAGTCATCGCAGACTTCGCAGTCCACCTGGTCTCTCCGGCCTTCAAGGGCAAGACGTCCATCGCGCGACACAGGATGGTCAATGCGCTGCTCAAAGAGGAGTTTGACGAGCGGGGTCTGCACGCGCTGAGTCTGCGGTTGAAGACGCCCGAGGAGTGGGAGCGGGAGGGTGGTGGTGAGATGAGATGATCAGTTGGGTCTAGGGATTT
This sequence comes from Cryptococcus sp. GC_Crypt_3, assembly GCA_026538395.1. Taxonomy (NCBI): domain Eukaryota; kingdom Fungi; phylum Basidiomycota; class Tremellomycetes; order Tremellales; family Cryptococcaceae; genus Cryptococcus; species Cryptococcus sp. GC_Crypt_3. Next base: position 25,373 of record JALPCB010000226.1, read on the forward strand.
ATTGGTATATCGATACATTGGTGCATTGGCATGGATTGTTGTACGTCTATTCCTGTTGGCCCCGTTTCACACTGAGCCACTGCATCGCGCAGTAGTTACCGGTGCACTGCACTGCAGCATTCCTGGAGGGGCGTATCATACTATCTCATCATGCTTACAATGGCTACAAGAAAATGACCGCTACTTCATCTCGACATAAATCTTCCACTGATCAATCAATCACTTCGATCACCATGACTAGCCTACCATATAAGCAGTATACACTTTCAGGACACTGATCAAGCCCCGCCTCTTCAATCTAGCTCACCCATCGGACCCTCTGATCCTAGTCCTACCCCCGGAGAAGCAACAGTATTACAGCAAGCCGTCATCGTGTAATTACCAAAATGCACTATTTCAGCCTCGCTAATCCGCCGGCGTTTCGTGCTCGTTCCGCCTGACGAACACCGTTCTTCCTCCAGCTCCGCCTCAGGCGAGCTTGATGGTCGAGGGGGTGATCGCCAGAGTTGGACTGTACACCCTGCATTGCGCTCATCGAGCTGAGCGAGCTGCGTGACCCCGGACGACCCCTTGAGGAGCTGAGTATCGTCATGGGCGAACTTGCTGCTTCCGATGTCGACGTCGAGGTGAAGATTGGGACAAGGACTGGACGGCGCTCCGGGCGATAATGGCTGTCGGGCCGTCTCGGGTGGTGTGGAGAAGCTCGGTTCTGCATCAGATTCGCAATCCGAATCGGATTCGCCGTCGAGCTCGGCGCCCCCCGAGTCCGCTGAGTCGTCAGAGAAATGCGAGCGGCCCGAGATTCTGATTGGTTGCGGAGTGCGCGGTGCGTCATTGTGAACGCAGACGTCGTCGGAATGAAGATTAATCTTGGCGAGTTGTGCGGGCAATCCCGCGCTGATGGACGACTTGTGGTCATGGACTGGCGCGAGGGAGAGTATGGTGCCGCCTTGTCCTACGCCAGCTACTCCGGCGTAGCCGGCTGTGAGTGATCGTACCCTGGTGACTTTGCCAGGCGTGACCAAGAGGGTATTGCGTCGGCGTCTATACAGCACAGCACAGCGAAGATCAGCGCTGGATTGGTGGTTATCACGAGATCACGAAAGAGGATAGAGCAGAGCAGAGAGAAGACAAGAAGGCTTACATCTTGATCTCATTGATTCTAATCTCTTTTCCTGCGCCAAGCGCATCCTCGCTCAAGTCCCTAGCTAAAACGCCGAGACCTTTGAGAACGAACGATAAAGCCGGCTCAGAAGCTGATGTACGGATAAAGGGGCTCGCTACGGGTAAAGTGGTATGGCTCGGACCGGAGTCGGAATCGGTGTCAGAGAGGAAGACGTTGTCTGATATGGCGAGTGGGTATGGAGGGAGTGCGGTGTTGGCGTACTGGCGATGCGACCAGATGACGGACATGGCCGTTGGCGTTGTTGTTGAGGATGAGTGCGGCGGAAGACTCGCTAGTAGCAGAAAAGCTGTTGGTGGATGACAGCTGTAGCACTCGTTACTGGCAGGTCGAGATGGGAGATGAGGGGTGAGGTGTTTGTTCAGCAGAAATGTGGGCTGGGTAGGCTTACAAACACGCCCCAGCCGCTCATTAAGTATCTTGACGAGAAGATGTAATGTATAGAGTGGACGAGACGAGGCTTGCCTTCCCGTGCTGCATGAACCTCAGACGCGTTTAGAGCTGTATCGGTCATCCCGTGCTTGATTCATTTCGTCGAAACAACTCAGCCAGGTGACACAGTATCATCATGAGCACGCAAGCCCCGTGCCCCTTCCCCCTTGACGTTGATGAATCAATTTCAAACGTCTCGTCTGTCTGTACCATGCATGATAGATTATGTCCCGCAATGATGTCAAGATGGTTATCTCGCGTGCAACTCGGGGACGTCGGAACGTTTCAATGAAATGCTCGCTGATGTTTTCAAAACAGTATCAAGCTCTCCCGATGAATGGCAATTGAAATGGCTCACTACTATTAAGTGCAACAACGGTCAACCAGCGAGGTACCTGGTGACCTGACTGTGCAAGTGCTATATAGCAGTGGGCTCAGACAAGCTATACTTCTTGAAGAGATGTATGCATTCGTTCGGTGTACATGTGCATTACTCCGTTGGATGAACAGATGGTCATGTAAATTAGTCCATCCGGCCAAGTAGTCGAGAGAACGCCATTGCCACGTGCCACAACATCGGAAAAAGCTTGAAACTTTGGACCATCCAATCGCTTTCGACGAGTCTCGATGTACTCGAGCACAATACAGTCCCTTCCTAGTCCACTTCGTGTGTCAATAACGAATACAGCTATCTTACATTCGACCGACTTATCTCCCGCATACTCAGCAGTCACTAGGCGCAAACATGTCGAGCTCTGGGCTGAACACAATGACCCTACTGCGCAGTGCTCGCGCCGCTACTTTACCGCGCGGGGTATCCGGCGTTCGAGCCATCCACGCTTCTCGTCCAGGTGAGCGAGCAGCGCCTCACCGTCTTCTTTTCCGATATCCGTGGGATGAGTGTGCTGACGAATACTCGTGGATGTAGTACTGCGCAAAGGCCGTTCTGGAAAAGCAGTGGAAGAGAGCATAGAAGACGAAGAGATGGATACCGATCTGGGCGATATGGACTTGTTCGATTCCTCCGCTCGAGCTTCAAGCACGGCGCAGACCCTCGATAAAGCGCACGTGAGGCAATCGAACCTGTCAGCGATATACGATAAAGCTGCGGGCGGAAGTGCGAGCGCAAGCGGAAGTGCGAGCGGAAGCGGAAGCGGTATAACCAAAAGCGCGGTACCGCTCTCGCCTCAAGCACTGAGGCAGGTGGTGGCTATTACCGAAGAAGGAGAGGTGGAAGAGCTCAAGAGGGTCGTGAGAGCCTGGCGTATAGCGGGCCAGAAAGTCAGTATAAAGGCTGGAGAGGAGATCGTTGGTGAGTCCTCATGTATTCTCTAAGATATCGATAGGGCACAGCGATATAATTTGAGAATCAAAGCTTATACGTTCATCACCTCTTTCTTCTCTTTTCGGTTCATGGGACACAGGTCGATGCATCAACCTCGCAAGGCCGGACGTGGCGGCTGAGCTCATTGCGGACAGACTGCAATGTACGTTCCCTGCATGGCCTGACCGCAACAGAAGGTGGAGAGCTGACCTACGAATGATAGACGGCCTACCAAATCTCGACCAGCCCACTCTGATCAGACTGCACCACGCCCTCCTCTCATCCGCAACCGCGTCCCCACTCCCCGCTTTGCCCGCCACGCAATCCGTATCTCCCACCCTGGCTTTGCTCCGACTCAACATCCTACAAGCTCAGGGCACAGCCGAAGGAGCGGAGGTCAGCGCTAGCACAACATCTGACGAAACGGATCGACTCCTTTCCGCGCCCGTGGCTAAGCGATGGAGG